>SNQJ01S0062714.1:0-10185 GCA_010110895.2 Picea sitchensis
CAATTACGATGCTATTAGATGTATAATCTAATGAAGGGAAGACCAAATAGATTATCTCTCACATGTTCACACACACACACACAAAATTTAAAGAAGAATAATAGACAAAGTTATGTAGTTAAATTTGTCATTATTGTGTGACTTATGTGAGCAAACTATTGAGTTGTTGACTTGTGCATAGTATTTTTTGTTGGTTAAACTTTGTCAACATACTTGCCTAAATTGTTTTTCAACACCATCATCGTTTGATCATCCTCTTAGTAAAGTGGGAGGCCTTAGCCACAAAGGTACATATTTTGGGACATCTTCCTCAAGGTTAAAGTTCAATGATCACCTATTCAATTACACCCCACATGACCTATGAAGTATGCTATGTTGCAAAAGATAAGATCATTTTTATCCTTTAGATAAAAAAGAAAGGCTATGTACCATTAGCTGCCAAAAATACATGGTACTTGTTTCTATGCGATCGAGATTTGATTCTTTTAGGCTTCCATAACCTTGTACTCTTGGCTATCAAGGCTATTTAAGACAATATAGGTGCTTTCTTCCCAAGCAACCGACAAAATTATTAGAGTTAGGAATTTGGTTCATGTTCTTAACAAATCTTCCTCCATCTAGTTCTTTTCAATCACCTATGTATACAATACAAGTAAGAAGAAAGAAGAAAGTCGAGTGACATTGTTTAGTTGGGAGTGGATTCGTTTAAAAATATTTTACAAAGAAGAAAGTTAGGTGACAATAGTTGAGGTTGTTGAGATGACTACTTTCTTTCCGATCATTGTGAATGAAGAGGACAATCAGAAGTTGTTCAAAGAAGTTTCTAAGGATGAACTTCAATTGGTTATGCGTAGTTTTCAATAGAATAAAAGCACTAGGCTAGACAAGTGGCCTATCGAATTCTTTTTGGGCTTTTATGATATTTTGGAGGAAGACTTATTAAGGGAAATCAATGAATCTAAAGTTTATGGAAGGATGCTAGCAACTTTCAACTCTACCTTCAGAGTGTTGATTCCAAAGGATGATAGTCACATTTCTTTTGATTATTACATGCCCATATACATATGCAATTGCATTTATAAAATTATTTCAAAAGTTATTGCTTTAAGAGTCAAGAAGTTGTTATTGCAATCTATCTTAGATGAGTAGTTTGGGTTTTTGTTAGGCATGAAGATTCATAAGGCCATAGGCATGCAGATGGGGTAGAGGATATGGTCTAGTGGTGGAAGGGTATTTAGAAGTTCAACTACCCCTTAAAATCCTATATCTTTATGTGGTTAGCCCTAGCAAACAAGGTCCTCACATGGGATATCTTGTAAAAAAAGAGGAAATCATGGTCTGAGCTAGTGTATTTTGTGTAAGGAATGTGATGATTTCGTTGTTCATTTGTTAATGTTTTGTCCTTTTGCAATCCAGGTATGGAAGGATTTGGAAAGATATATAGGCTTAAGGGAGGTACGGTTTGGTATTTCAATTGGTGATGGCTTACAAAAGTGGTGTAGAAATCTAGTTGTTAAGATATATAAATATTTGCCTATGTTAGGTGCTTGAGGAATATGGATGGCATGTAATGTTTATATATTTGAAGACATATATATTCCTACCATCCAATATGTTGTTCAAAGTTTGTATATCCTAGAGGATTTTGATCAATTGTCAAAGGAAAAACCTCCAAGAGTGTTTAGAGATGCATATATTAATAAAAGTGGTGTATGGGCCTTATTTGATGGTGCAAGCGGTGTTTTATATTTATATGATGATCATATTTTAAAGTTCACAGATAGATCGGGAAGAGGCACTAATATTTTAGCTGAACTAGCGGTCTTAAAGCTATGAATAATGTAAGCAGTTGAAAAAAGTGCCTAAAAAATTCAAAATTTTGGAGATTCTCTTGTAGTTGTTAACTAGATGAATGAGATTTAAAATCTAGAAAATTTCACTTTGAGGCCAATAATTGAGAAAGTTCAATTGGCTTGTTCAATTTTTAACAATATTTCTTTCCATCGTGTTTATAAAGAAAAAATATGAATTTGATGGTCTCTCAAAGGTTGGATTGCATTTGGATGCAGGGGTTTGGCACATTCAAGAGTTTGTGGTTGGACACACTTCTAAATTCTTTCACCCCACTTTTTATTAGTTCATATGTTGGACAGTCCCTTTTTTCTCTGAGGTTCTAGGGGATTTTACGAGGGTTTTATATTTTGTTATGACTAATTTGTGAGGATATATTGGATATTGTGTGATTTCTTTTTTGAGGTCTAGTTTTGATGGACTTGTAAGAATAAGTTACTATGTGAAATAATGATATGATCTTTCCGTTGGAGAACATTTTGAAATATAAATACACATCTACAAAATGTAATTTTATATTTTATTATATAGAACAAAATTATGTTTTTTTTTTAGAAAAAACAAAAACAAAACAAAGTTATGAAGTTAGAGTTGTCGTGATTATTATACTGCCTCTGATAGTGTACAATATTCGATTTGTCTTGAATTTTGCATCAATTTCACTTTGAATTTAGAAAAAAAAATGGGCCAAATCTAATGTTTAACCCAAGAAATGGAAAAAATTATTGTTTATATAATAAAATAATTTTTTTTTTCAAATATGTGATTCGTCAATAAGTTTCTTGCCTTATTGTAAAGTTCACATGGTTCGAAGTCCACAATTAATTGAAAATTTTAAATTTTGTCCTCATGTTATATCTTGGTGTTTATGTAAATCGATTCAACATGTGTCGCCTAGTGTTGTTTGATGCACCTAGCCACTCAATGACAATAGCTTCCTTCCATAGTCTTCTCACTTCTGCCATCTTGTGACTTGTGACTTTGGAGACCCTGACACACACAAACGATTGTCTTGCATTTAATTATTTGACCGCCGAGAGGTATTGGTTGTGACGACATCGTGCACGCTCGTGTCATATACGTAGACATATATGTATCCCAAGTATTAGTACATTTAAAAACATATCCATACTTTCTAACATCTTCCACTTCATCTCATTTTTGTTTTGACTTGATTCATCATTCCAATTTTCAAAAGAATGTTTATATTTTCATACCATTGTAAATAGGCTCTTAACTACATACAATTATTATTTTGAAGAGGTAGTATAAGCAACTTTGATGCACTTATTTGTATTATGTAAGTGAATTATTGATTTGTCAATTGTGCATAGTGTGTCGTGATATTTTGTTGGGTCATTTGTGATGAATAGTGCACGATAAATTTTAACATGACCAATTAATGACAACGCATTACATTGCAAAGATTTTAATGTGTCTGTGACACAACATTGTTTTCCATCTTGATGCACAACAAGGGTTGGTCATTGTAATGTGTGTCATGTTTTGATTCTACTACATTATTTTACATTTTCATGATGCCTTTTTAGAATGTACGCCTCGGTAAGTAATTGATCACTTTTTTTTTATTAGGCCAACAAACTAATTTCATTCTCCTTCATAAAGGTTGACCACAATTATTTATCTATATTAGGGGTCTAATTTGAATACCTGAGTCAATACTATAGTGTTGGTCGAGTTGTGAAGGTGTGTGCTTACTAACTAGACGAAGTTTCCCTGTGAGAGTTAGAATCTCTCGAGTGATGTGTTTTTCTATTTCCTTCATTTTAACGTAGTCATTTTCAATTTCAATTTTTTCTATTGCGTTCATTTAAATGCAGTCGTTGTCAATTTCAATTTTCCAAACTTCAGGAATAAGAAACCAGATGAACCAGAATTTTAAATTTGCTTGGAAATAGCAATCCTGCAAGTCCTTTCTCTCTCCTTTGAGAGATTTGCACCCAAATCTCATTCAATTATGACCAAGAACTAACATTAGATGGGGGAGATGATGAGACTGAGGATCCAAAGAAGTAGAAAAGGAGAAGAGGAAATAACAAGGGCTTAAGAGAGGAATAAATGACATGGAACAATGTACATTGCTATAGGCCTTTTCCCCAAGGGTGAAATCAAATTGGGGAAAATCATTAAACTCATTTCTTATAATTGTAGAGGTTTAGGAAGTAGAGTGAAATAAGATTATTTAAGGTTTTTGGTCAAATTAAAAATGTCAATAGCTAAAATTGAGTGTCCTAGTTGCATTACCAATTATCTGAATGGGGTCAAGGCTGAAAATGACAATGTTTACTATTGTGTTTTGGATTGTGGGCCCTATCTCGACCATCATAAGGCTTAAAGGGAACCAAATGGTTGTCCCAATCCTTGGATTGTGGGCCCTATCTCAACCATCACTCTATAATCCTTGCAAGGATTTTATATTGAAGTCAATACCGATGTTAGGAATGGTGCCATGGAAGATTCCTGAGTATGTTTTATAGTGCATTGTCCCACTAATTGACTTATTTGGCTTGCCATCCTTAACAACAATCTTATTCCTTTGATTGGAAGTAATGTCAACAACATAGTTTTATTTTCTCTAACTCTTTTTCATCGCTGCTAATTTTTCCTTGTGATAAGAATCAATCAATGATCAAATGCCATGCACCTTAAGCTATTTTTGAATTTGGAAAATTAATTTTCCAAAGAACTTGATGACTGACTTTGCATCATCATCCATCACCATGATTCTATGATATAATGGTTGAATTATTAGATATAGATTGTGTCTACCTATTGGTTTGACTTTGATAGAATCATTTCCATTTTTTTTAACATTTCTCCTTCGAGTGGTTTCTAGGATAGAACTTTTCTTTGATAACAATTTTGAACGTGTCCCACATTAGCATGAGTAGCACAAAATGTTATGGAAAAAAACCCATAAGAAAGGACAAAGGCGCTCATTTTTTGACACTCGAGGGTACATAGCCTTTTCCTTTTAGTGTGGGATATGAAGCATCATATCGATATGTTATTATGACAATTTTCCCTTCATAATCCAATCTAAATCTGGTCGAAATTTTGAGCTCGAAGAAAAATTGTGATTTCAATGATTGCAAATTATGATTTTGGACTAATTTTGGGGATTTGAATCTACCCAGATACTCAAAATTGAAATTTGAGCAATTCTTCATTCACCATATTTTGATGGATATGGGGCGATTTGAGTGCCCCATATCAAACACCTTTCCTTTTTATCTAAAGGATGATGATTTTATTTAAAGAGAACCTTACTTCATGGATCATACAAATTGTCCTTAAATAGGTGGTCATTGGAATTCAACCCAAAGGAAGATGTCCCAAACTCTATACCTCTATCAATAAGGCTTTTCCATCTCTCTAATTTTCTAGGATGAATAAATTATTGTGGTGTTTAGTAACAATTTAGGTAAATGCATTGACAAAGATTAATGAAAAGGGAATCACTTTACATGTAGTTGTGTCCCTATTGAATTCAATTTGGAAAAGCCTCCTTGAAATAATTTAGTCGAATCAAGATGGTCTGATTCACATCCAGGCATTTGACTATGAATAACTTCCCTTCAAATGCAATAAATGTCATAAGTATGGATACTTTGAATGGGATTATAAAAACTCCCAATCTCAATAGGAAACTCAATGCACCCTATAATCCACTTGATCGTTGCCACAAAATGAAATAAAAGACAAAGGAAAATAAAAATCAGTGGTAGGAAACCCAATGTGTATTAGAGATAACAAATCTAAACACATCAAACATATTTGAGGTAATCAACACTCACGATCTACAAAAGTAAGGCTTAAAAAAGGAGGATGATGAGATAGGTGACCCTAACTTGCCAACTTTGACCTTGAGTGTTGCTCCATATAGATTCAAATGAAATAGGGAATCAGTTGATTTCCTAGGTGTTATCACTCCAAGAAACTCTTTGGGGTTGTAAGCCAAAGATGCTTGGTAACTTAAGAATATGATAAATCAGGTATGCTTGGAACAATGGGATAATTCAATAGCTAATGAAATGGACTACTTATCATGCATTCGAATAAGACAGTGCTTTTAGAAATCAATAATCAGACAGAAAAGTTTGAAATGGGGACGAAGAATACTAATCTAGATAACCAAATACAACAGTGTGCAGGGTCATACAAGATAGCAAGAAGTTCTTTAATTCAAGTTTATGAGCTTAATAAAGAGATGACATACCTTAGAAGCTAAGACAAACTGAAGTAAAGAATAGAATGATGAAGTACATGAACAAATCTGATATTGAAGGAAAAAGAAGACTGTAATTCTATTATCAAAATAAGAGTCTATTACAATAGTAAAATGTATCCAAAATTGGACCTTTAGTTCATCACATATCTTCAACTTTATAGCTTTACAATAAAATTTCAGTTCCTAGAAGAATGGATCAGATATGCTAAAGATAGAAAGTCAAAACAATTTTACAAAAAGAGAGGAAGAGATCCTCAAAATGAGGTCAATTTCTCATTCTATGGTCTTCAGATCATGTAGAACCTCTGTGTTGTGCAGATAAGCCTTCCAAGGCTGTTTGATATCTCTTGAGGAAGATGAAATTCGAATTTGCCAAGTTTGGAAATACACCCTAATTCATTGCCCCCAAAATAGGTTCCAAACCAACTTGAACACCTCCTCTAACTCCTTTGCATCAAAAGTGGATCTTAGATTCGACATTATAATTCAATATCTATCTTTAGAAAGAGTTTTCAAGAGATTTGGCTGAGTAAAACTTCAATCTGGGCAAAAATACTCTTTCTCTGGCAAATGACAGGTTTTGGTGGTTAACACAGCTAGAATCTGGGTGTATTAACCATCGAAAGCTCTACTTTCGGTGGTTAATAAATAGTCGTCATGTTCGCCTAAACCACCGAAAGCTTAGCTTTCACCAAAATTTCAAAATTGCAAAATTGAAATACCTTGTTGCTTCGATGAGTGTTCAAGGTCTCTTTGGTGATGTCGCTACTCCTTGTACAGGGCTGGAAACCTCAATATTCTGTGTAGAAGGCTTTGTTTCCTTCTCTAAGGAAGTAGCCAATTCTGCTAGGGTTTCTAACCCTGAGTGCTTGGGAGTTGGAGTATGAGTCTCTTTCATCTTCAGCCTTATGAGTCTAAATTGTCTATATAGCTTAGTGTTTTCCTTCATCAACAATTTGTTCCTATCCATAGTCTTTTCATGTTTATCCATGACATCTTGACTGATGTCATATAATTCCACATTTATATCAATTAACTCTACATTCTTCTTCTTGATTTGTTTCTCAGAGACTTCTAACTCATAAACCTTTTTCAGTAATTGGTTTATCTTCTGTGACCTGGCTGGTCTTGGTCTACTAGGAGATGCTTCTACCAAGGGTCTGTTTTGTTCCTCTGGAGGAGTTGGAGAAGGTAAATTAGGGTATGCACCAGCTACTTTCTCAGTCTGTGCCTCACCCTATTTCTCTGTTGGCTCCTGCTATGGCTCTGAGTCACTGTATGGTAAGTTCAGAGGGTTATCTCCCTCAGCAAGACCTTTGGTCTGTTCACCTTCTTTCCCAAAATCCAATTTCCTTTTGGCCCTCTTACGCTTGACAGAGGAGGACTTTGTTTGCTCCTTTGGAGGTGAGATGGCCCTTCTCTTCCTCCTATTTCTCTTAGGAGTAAGAGATTTCTTTGTTGCAGGCTTCTTTCCTTTATTGTCTTGTTGTAGTTCAGTTGGAAACTCATTCCAAAACAAGAAATAGTTCCAATTAACCTCTTTTTTCTTCAGAGATTCTTTAACTATCAAAGTGATTAAACCTTGATGTGATAACCTGCTAGCTGCCTTGCTAGGTTTAACTTTAACCTGTCGAACCATCTTGGTGAGTGCCTTGTGAAGGTAGTAAGGGAGGTTGATAGGTGACCTTCTAGTGAAGTGGTTTAAAAGCTTGAAATGATAGAACATTAACCTATTATACCTTCCTTCATAGGTAATATAGAAAAATATGGCCTTCAACAGAGCCTGCCATTTTGTCTCTAGAAATGACATTGGGATATCCTTCTTCCAGATGAGAGTTTTATGTTGAGGTTGTAGATAGGATCTGAATTCAATGTCTACTAGTATAGTAGTCTTGAACCAACACTCACCTGTCCTAGGTAGACCGATGATCTATGCAATAGATGACTCATCCACTATAAACTCTTCCTTGCCAATGGTGGCTCTCCTTCCATCGTATGACAGAGAAAAGGCTTCTGATAGTTGTTGATGGAAGTTCTCCAATTTCTCACAATAAGAGAAACATCTAGCATGTTTAAAAAACTCAGCCACTTCAGGATGTGCCTCCAAATACCAGGTTCCATCCAATTCAGAACTGAGAGTTGGTCCCGCCTTCTGCATTTGCTTGAGTTTGATTTAGCCTGTTCTTGCAAATTAGCAAAACCTACGAGCTAGGGGAGACAACACACCTAAATTCAGGAGGAAACTATGGATCTGTGGCGAATTGATAGGCACATGAATAGGGATGACTTGGCTTCTGTGAGATAGACTGAATCTTAATAAATCATAACCATAAACTCAGGCTTGATATAATGAAAATAACTTGAAGACTCGGGCTTGATGAAACAAAGATAAGGAATAACAGAGAGCTCGGTTTTGATTCCTAAATCAAAGGGATTTCAAATAATAAACATAAATGGGAAATCATCATGGAGATATCTCTTGGGACTTGAAGTTATGAGAGCCACGTGAACATCAAATAGTTAGGTGAAACAATCACTTCATAGATTTATTTGTATGCGAGGATATAAATTGAAAAGACAAGTGGGGGTCTTGCAAATACTACAGAGCATCAAACCTTGATCAGATGTAATAATACCACCTTACATCACCGATTCATTTGATTTTCGGCGGTTATCATTTCATTATTGCACCAGTTGACATCTAGATTGTGCGAAAACACGAGCCCTGATCTTTCCACGTTGACACGTTTTCGGTGGTTAATAGGGCTTTTTTCCCCTTTTAATCACCAAAAGCCAAGGCTTTCGGTGGTTAATGAACGCTTCACAGGTTTGCCTAAACCACTGAAACCTATAACTCTCCCTTTTGCTTAAGAAATTCAATTCCGATGTTTATTTCAAGTTTATTTACAAACAATAGGCTCTCTAACAAGCCTATAAAAATTTAGAAATAATTTTTTTGGACATCTCCCTATCGCCTAAAATTGACAAAAATAACTGTGTTATTTTAGGAGATAACAACTGGCTCCTACTCGGGGATGGAATCCTCACAGTGAGGTTCCAAGAACAAGAAGACCTGTGCCTGTCCATTTAACCTGGAAATTCTACCACCTGCTCAGCAATCATTTACAATCTGTATTGTGTCTAGTCCATTGGGATATGGAGTCATCTGGCCTGAGCAACTTATCTTCAGACCTGTAGACTGCTTTGCTTATTCAACCAATAACTGAAAACAATCTTAGTACTCATATGAAGAGCTTATTCTTCTTCCTACCCCTACTGCTAACCAAATCTAAAATTTGGTCAGGTAAACGCAGATTTCTATAACAACCATTTGAGCAACTTCAAAACCGTGATGACTTTATCTGTATCACTACTTAATATAAAATAACTGAAACATATCAGTAGTAATAAATAAGCTTTCAAAAAGTCATACTCACTCGTGGAAATTGATGAATGAACAAAATCTAGAACTTTCATAGGGTCTGAAATAAGTAATTCTATCAAATCGACCACCGGGTCTCTAAAATCAAGATCAAAATCATTTTGATTCATGAAAAATGATTTCCCTTCCATGACTGGCTCTCTATTTGTAGATAGATGTCTTCCTTGGAAGTCTTCTTGCTGTCCCAATTGAGAACTGAAATCCTGCTGCTTGTTGTCTTCACTAATGTCAATACTAAATGTGGATTGTTCTTCCTCTGTCAAATGAAAATACAAACTCAACTGCTGATCAAAAACTTTGTGTTCCTCACCTTCCTCCTCATATCTGCTGAAATCTACCTTGGTCTGCAAATCAGAAAGCTAAGGGTTGCCCTTAGAATCTGTTGCAGATATGAAACTGTCACCTACTAATGTGTCAATCTGATTGTTGTCGCAAGAGTTGACTCTAGGATGTAAAAGAGCCAAGCCTTAGCACATTTTAAAAGAAATAAATTTTGCTGATTGATCAGTCATAGGAGGCTTCTAGAACTAGGTCTAAAACAATCATTTCACTCATTTATAGATCAGAAACGAAAAGGCATGACCTCGTTTGTCTAATTCATTTTAAAATCATGAGGATGGATAGAAGATAGGGGATGAAC
>SNQJ01S0062714.1:12438-27271 GCA_010110895.2 Picea sitchensis
TTCAGTTGAATATATCCTCTTACAATGTTGATGAAAAAGTGTGTGAAAACATCTCAATGAAGGAATACTAGAATGGGGTAAAGATTTATACCAGAGTCTAGCATCTTTTTCCAATGAAAACATAAACAATTTCATGAGGACATATTCATGATGTACATTTAATTCCTCCATGAGCTTGTGGAATTCAAACAAGTGTTGACCGGGATTGAATTCAAACAAGTGTTGACCGGGATTGTCGTCCTCATATTCTCCAAATTTAGGAAGGACATCTTCCCAAATTTTAATGTCTGGAATAGTGTTTGGAAAGCCATAAACATTTGTAAAGTCCAGAGGGGCAAACCTTGCAGTAATTCGAGCAGCGAACGAATTCGACATTTGATACCAGTGGAGTCGCCAACAAAATCATGTAGATTCTACGAACCAAGGAGTCGCCAGGTGAATGATCACAACCAATTGAATGCCTATCCCTTGTTCACCATCCAGAGATAGATCTGAACTTTGCCGTATCCCAGGGAAGATAACTTCGTCCTCCGTCCCCGGCAACGGCGCCAGAAAATGTTGTCGCAAGAGCTGACTCTAGGCTGTAAAAGAGCCAAGCCTTAGCACATTTTAAAAGAAATAAATTTTGTTGATTGATCAGTCATAGGAGGCTTCTAGAACTAGGTCTAAAACAGTCATTTCACTCATTTATAGATCAGAAACGAAAAGGCACGACCTCATTTGTCTAATTCATTTTAAAATCATGAGGATGGATAGAATATAGGGGATGAACAAAACTAAAAGAAAAATCCAGGTATCTAATTCTGATAAGTCTGGTCCTCCTTTCAATAGAAGAAATAACACCAAACTTCAAATATCTGAACATAGGTCTTGTCTCACTCATAGCAAGATAGAGGAAAAGCTATGAACAAATAAAACTTGTAAATAAGGCAAAACAATTAAGATGCAGGTCTTGTTCTACTCACGGCAAAACAGAGGAAAAATTGCACTTTAAGGCAGGCTTTAAATTAGCTACAGCAGAAGTATTACTGAATTGTAACCATTACAAGCTGAATTAATGAATGGAAGGAAGAAAGAGAAGTGATGAAAACTTAAAAAACAATAACACAGGAAGAAAACAGAATTAGACAGTGACAAGGTGTAGAATCTCTTGGCACTCTGTTCTATATTTGCTGAAAAGGAATGCATTACAAACCTAGCCTCCAAAAGGCTCCAGGGCTGTTCCCCCTTTTTCTTCAAGAAGATACAATAATATACGTCTTATGCCCCCTTTCGAATAACTGAAAAACGATTTGGATTCCAAAATAAATCCCTCTAGAAATGAACAGGCATTTCATGTAGGTATTGAGGTCGAAATCCTCCCAAAAGACAACAACAGTTACCATCAAATTCAGAAACTTTCTACCATAGAAAATGGGTCGAACTACTGAAAACTGGGGCTGCGGTTATGGTTCTGTATCTCTCGAATCGTGACAGATTTGTATAAAATGAAAGAGGTTTTTGTTCATCTATTTTTTCTGAAAAAAAACCTCTCTCGGTTTCCTGAGATCCATTTCCATTTTCCCCAGATCTTCCTTTCATAAACATGTTTCAAACAGAGAAATTCTGAGATCCGAAAATTAAGGCTCGGAGATGGATTTGATTCTCCCAATATGTGACACCTATAGGAAAAATGAGGGAGTTTATTGATCTATGATGTGTTATTCACAAAAACCTCCTACCGTTTCTCAAAATGATATTCGAGTCGCTCAAAATCATCATTTGAAAATGATGACTCAGCACAGTAAAAAACGCCACATTTCTGAAAATGAACCTCCTCTTTCGGGGGACTTTTGACTGCCTTCCCAAGCTCCAAATGAAAATATGAATACACCAATGGAAATCCTAGGATATGTGGATTTCAATCGACCATTTGAGCGCACAAAACGACCTCTCCACGGCTGAGAAAATTGATTTTTTGTTGAGGCAGTTTTTTGCATATGAAAAATCTGTGATTTCGGTGGCTAACACGTCAAAAACAAAGGTATCTTAGTTGTCAAAAGTCCTAGATTTCGGTGGCTAACAGTGCAATTTCGGAGCGTCGTAAACCACCGAAAGTCCTGAAACCCCGATTTCGGGGTTTCAGGTTTCGGGAAATAGAAAACAAAAATTTCGTCGACCAAACCTCCAATGGCCGAAACCCGAAATGATGACGTGGCATTTTGTAAATCCTTATTTTAGTGATTTTATTTCCGTTTATTGCATTTTATTTTTTGTTTTTATTTTTTTTGTGCCTCCTCTTGAGCTCTTCCTCCATGTGACGCTTGAGTGCTTAGTCTCGGCCAATACACTTTCGGCAATTAAAGGCATATGAAAACTAAGATTTAAGCTACCGAAAGTCTGCACTTTCGGTAGCTAAACACTATAAATCTTTTCCTCCTAAGCTACCGAAAGCTAAAATTTCAATATTTGTTCCAACAATGATAATCATCTTTGGGGTTTTCAAAGGGGACAATCTCATCTTCATGACAACCTAAGTTAGTATATGCATTTGATACAATGTCAAAAGCATCAATGCTATGGTTATCCATCCGAAGATCACCAATATCTTGGTTACAATGATAGATGTCCCTTGTTGCAACATACTCTTCAAAGCTATCATTAACCATAGCATGTATACATTTATGATCATCTCTCTGTGTAGCTAAAGAAACTAGCTCTTCAAATTCATAACAATCAAACTTAAAGATAGTAAGAGAGCGTTCAGTTCCTTCATTATCCATTTGTAGTTCATGTTGATGGGAAAACACAACATCTTGAAGATCATTAAAGGGTTGTTGCATATTATGAGGGAGAGCTCTTTCTATATTTACATATTCAAGCTTACAATGTAATTCATATTCATCACAACAATTATCAAATGCAAACTCATCTGAAAAATACCTTTTGCAGTGCTCAGTGGATGCTCTATGAAAATCCTTCAATGATGAAATACTGGAAGGAGGTAAAGAAAAATATCACTGACGTGCATCACCATACAATGAATACATGAACATCTTCATACGAACATCTTCATGCTGCAGATCTAATAGATCCATGCACTCATGAAACTTGAGGAAGTGTTTTGCAGGATTGTCTTCTTTGCTCTCCGTGAAGATAGGCAGAAAATATCCCCATTCCGACATATCAGGTACTGGATGTGGGAAACCAGGAACTAAAGAAAAATTGAGAGGTGCAAACCTCCGAGCCAAAAGAGCAGAAAACGCTTTTGACATCTGAATGTTGTGGAGTCGCCACTGAATCCGTCCTTCATGGAGTCACCAGATAGATGATTACAACTAAATATATGTCCAGACTTTGTCTATCATCAAAGTTGGATCTTGTCGTCTCCCAAGGAAGTTGAGCTTCAATCTCCTCTCCCCGGCAATGGTGCCAATTTGTTATCACTCCAAGAAACTCTTTGGGGTTGTAACCCAAAGATGCTTGGTAACTTAAGATTATGATAAATCAGGTATGCTTGGAACAATGGGATAACTCAATAGCTAATGAAATGGACCACTTATCATGCATTCGAATAAGACAGTGCTTTTAGAAATCAATAATCAGAAAGAAAAGTTTGAGATGGGGATGAAGAATACTAATCTAGATAACCAAATACAACAGTGTGCAGGGTCATACAAGATAGCAAGAAGTTCTTTAATTCAAGTTTATGAGCTTAATAAAGAGATGACAGTCCTTAGAAGCTAAGACAAACTGAAGTAAAGAATAGAATGATGAAGTACATGAACAAATCTGATATTGAAGGCAAAAGAAG
The DNA here is from genome assembly GCA_010110895.2 of Picea sitchensis. NCBI lineage: Eukaryota > Viridiplantae > Streptophyta > Pinopsida > Pinales > Pinaceae > Picea > Picea sitchensis. The sequence goes on from SNQJ01S0062714.1 coordinate 16,232, forward strand.
ACTGTGATTCTATTATCAAAATAAGAGTCTATTACAATTGTAAAATGTATCCAAAATTGAACCTTTAGTTCATCTCATATCTTCAACTTTATAGAATTACAATAAAAGTTCAGATCCTAGAAGAATGGATCAGATATGCTAAAGATAGAAAGTCAAAACAATTTTACAAAAAGAGAGGAAGAGATCCTCAAAATGAGGTCAATTCCTCATTCTATGGTCCTCAGATCATGTAGAACCTCTGTGCTGTGCAGATAAGCCTTCCAAGGCTATTTGATATCTCTTGAGGAAGATGAAATTCAAATTTTCCAAGTTTGGAAATAAACCCTAATTCATTGCCCCCAAAATAGGTGCCAAATCAACTTGAATACCTCCTCTAACTCCTTTGCATCAAAAGTGGATCTTAGATTCGACATTATAATTCAATATCTATCTTTAGAAAGAGTTTTCAAGAGATTTGGCTGAGTAAAACTTCGATCTGGGAAAAAATACTCTTTCTCTGGCAAATGACAGGTTTCAGTGGTTAACATAGCTAGAATATGGGTGTATTAACCACCGAAAGCTCTGCTTTCGGTGGTTAATGAATAGTCGTCCTGTTCGCCTAAACCACCGAAAGCTTAGCTTTCACCAAAATTTCAAAATTGCAAAATTGAAATACCTTGCGGCTTAGATGAGTGTTCAAGGTCTCTTTGGTGATGTTGCTCCTCCTTGTATAGGGATGGAAACCTCAATCTGTTGTGTAGGAGGCTCTATTTCCTTCTCTAAGGAAGTAGCCAATTCTGCTAGGGTTTCTAACCCTGAGTTCTTGGGAGTTGGAGTCTGAGTCTCTTTCATCTTTAGCCTTAGGAGTCTAAGTTGTCTGTATAGATTAGTGTTCTCCTTCATCAACAATTTGTTCCTATCCAGAGTCTTGTCATGTTTATCCATGACATCTTGACTGATGTCATATAATTCCACATTTCTATCAATTAACTCTACATTCTTCTTCTTGATTTGTTTCTCAAAGACTTCTAACTCATAAACCTTTTTCAGTAATTGGTTTATCTTCTATGAACTGGCTAGTCTTGGTCTACTAGGAGATGCTTCTACCAAGGGTCTGTTTTGTTCCTCTGGAGGAGTTGGAGAAGGTAAATTAGGGTATGCTCCAACTACTTGCTCAGTCTGTGCCTCACCCTATTTCTTTGTTGGCTCCTGCTTTGGCTCTGAGTCACTGTATGGTAATTTCATAGGTTTATCTCCCTCAGCAAGACCTTCGGTCTGTTCACCTTCTTTCCCAAAATCCAATTTCCTTTTGGCCCTCTTACGCTTGACAGAGGAGGACTTTGTTTTCTCCTTTGGAGGTGAGATGGCCCTTCTCTTCCTCCTACTGCTCTTAGGAGTAAGAGATTTCTTTGCTGCAAGCTTCTTTCCTTTATTGTCTTGTTGTAGTTCAGTTGGAAACTCATTCCAAAACAAGAAATAGTTTCAGTCAACCTCTTTTTTCTTCAAAGATTATTTAACTATCAAAGTGATTAAACCTTGATGTGATAACCTGCTAGCTGCCTTGCTAGGTTTAACTTTAACTTGCCGAGCCATCTTGGTGAGTTCCTTGTGAAAGTAGTAAGGGAGGTTGATAGGTGACCTTCCAGTGAAGTGGTTTAAAAGCTTGAAATGATAGAACATTACCCTTTTATACCTTCCTTCACAGGCAAGATAGGAAAATATGGCCTTCAGCAGAGCCTACCATTTTGTCTCCAGAAATGACATTGGGATATCCTTCTTCCAGACGAGAGTTTTATGTTGAGGTTGTAGATAGGATCTGAGTTCAATGTATGCTGGTATAGTAGTCTTGAACCAACACTCACCTGTCCTAGGTAGACCGGTGATCTCTGCAATAGATGCCTTGTCCACTATAAACTCTTCCTTGCCAATGGTGGCTCTCCTTCCATCGTATGATAGAGCAAAGGCTTATGATAGTTGTTGATGGAAGTTCTCCAATTTCTCACAATAAGAGAAACATCCAGCCTGTTTAAAAAACTCAGCCACTTCAGGATGTGCCTTCAAATACCAGGTTCCATCCAATTCAGACTTGAGAGTTGGTCCCGCCTTCTGCATTTGCTTGAGTTTGATTTAGCCTGTTTCTGCAAATTAGCAAAACTTGCGAGCTAGGGGAGACAACACACCTAAATTCAGGAGAAAATAGTGGATCTGTGGAGAATTGATAGGCACAGGAATATTGATGACTTGGCTTCTGTGAGATAGACCGAATCTTAATAAATCATAACCAGAAACTCGGGCTTGATATAATGAAAATAACTTGAAGACTTGGGCTTGATGAAACAAAGATAAGGAATAACAAAGAGCTCGATTTTGATTCCTAAATCAAAGGGATTTCAAATAATAAACATAAATGGGAAATCATCATGGAGATATCTCTTGGGACTTGAAGTTATGAGAGCCACATGAATATCAAATAGTTAGGTGAAATAATCACTTCATAGATTTATGTGTATGTGAGGATATAACTCGAAATGACAAGTGGGGGTCTTGAAAATACTACAGAGCATCAAACCTTGATCAGATGTAATAATACCACCTTACATCATAGATTCATTTGATTTTCGGCGGTTATCATTTCATTATTGCGCCAGTTGACATCTAGATCGTGCGAAAACACGGGCCCTGATCTTTCCATGTTGACACGTTTTCGGTGGTTAATCGGGCTTTGTTTTTCCCTTTTAAGCCAAGGATTTCGGTGGTTAATGAACGTTTCACAGGTTTGCCTAAACCACTGAAACCTGTAACTCTCCCTTTTTCTTAAGAAAATCAATTCCAATGTTTATTTCAAGTTTATTTACAAACAATAGGCTCTCTAACAAGCCTATAAAAATTTAGAAATAATTTTTTTGGACATCTCCCTATCACCTAAAATTGACAAAAATGCTTTGCTATTTTAGGAGATAACACTAGGAACACCCCAAATTTGGTATTGGAGGAGGTGGTTACACATGATTACTCAACCATCCTCACTTTGGATGATCCGAAAATACTTAGATGTACTTATTATTTTAAAATATACATATAGCATCTAACATGATTCATAATAATTCTTGATCGTATTGAGGTGATTTGCAGAAAAATGATGTTGTGCTTCTTATCCAAAATCTCATAAAATGATGATTAATTTAAAGAAATATGAGATAACAAAACGGAAAATAAAAGAACTCAAATATATAACATTGATGACATATATTACTTCATCTTCAAGTCCCTTCTAGACAGTAAGACTGCCTCTCATTATCTCAAAATGTCATATTACAATACAACATGGACTTACAAAAGCCAATTTGAAGGACTCTCTTCAATTTTTTTGCTCAAACTCAGATATAGAGTTTACCATTGAATTCCTTGGGAAATTATGAGAAAAATGAGAATAAAGTCGACCATTTTCTAAACTGGCTCAATTTTACCCTCTTTACATGCCAAACGATGCACTATGGTGCTCTATAATGGAAATCTGGACTAATACTTTTACAAATGACCTCTTAGAACAAAATAACATCACCATTAAACTCCTCTCGAAAAAACAAGAAAAATGAGTATAAAGTTGACTATGTTTGGACAAAGTACCTTTCGACACGCAAATCAAGACAACACATAAACTTAGTTTCTCTCTGCACACAAAACAATGTGTTTGTACATCTTCAAGATCCATGCCAACATTGGGCTCTACGCCAACATTAGGATGTGTGCTAACCTCCTTGGGATTTGTGCCCATATATAGGTCTTAAGTCAGAACGAAATCCTAACCTTCGCCCAGATTCCACACTTCAACTTTAAATATTATTTATTATGTAGTTGTAACCAACTAAAGTTGGAGGAACGTTGGTTAACAGAGTTTTGTTAAGTTGTTGAATATAATAGGAGGTTCAAGGTTCAAGCCTTGCAAACTCCTATATATAGTATGTTTGTTGTATAGTTAAAACCAATGCATTATATTTTCCCCCTCCATGGGACACATTTTTCTATCCCCAGGCCAACTTGGCCTTCTGGAAGGTGCCATGTGGCACCATTTGATTGGGACCTGTTATTGGTCAATTATACGACCCCTGCCATGTCGACAATGACCTATCTTCCACCTATACGTACAGACTGCCAATTTTCAGTCACCCAATGGTCCACCTATCTTCCTATTGTACCTTGCCACGTCATCCTACAAATGACACATCTCAAAATTTTATTGGTCCAAATGGACTGTTGAAAAGTCCATTTTTGGGTGACATGTGGCACATTGTCGTGCTACCACGTCACCTTGTTGATGTCACTCTACGTCATCCTACTGTACGGATATGACATGTGTCACCCTTCTGGTGGTGACATGTGTCACCTTGACTTTGACTTTTGTCATGTTTGACCTAAACTTTGACCGGCTATAACTTTTGCATACGAGCTCCATTTGAGGCGATTTTCACACCATTGGAAATCTATCGTCGAGCTCTATGCAATGATGTAGTTTTAGAGAGCATTTGAGACAGTCAAATTTTGACCTTTTATGGATCCTCATGGACCTCTGTGAGCGTTATGGATCCTCGTGGACCTCTGTGAGCATTCCTAGATCCTCTTGGATCACACCTTCCCACTGAAGAATTTTTGGTCCTCCAAAAGTATGAATATTTCAACAACTCATTGATGATAACTCTTACTCACTCTTCCATCTTATTGTAATGCTCTTATCTAGTAACTTAGTGATGATGAAGCTTCTTCACTCTTCCACCTTGTTGAATATTATGGGACTAAGTCTTCATCCTGGATCTTAGATCTTAGATATTAGATTAATTTACTTTTGTTTTCTTGTGAAACATGGCTCTGACTCTGGCCTCTGGCACTGCCGCTAATATAGATATAGCTCTGGTTTTGGCTCATAAATTCCTTCATAACAAAAGTCTTCTCATTGAATCTCTGCAATATCTGAATCCGAATCTTGTACTCAACATCCACTCCCATCTCCTTTTCTGTTGAAGATAGTCTATCTCAGCCATCATGAAACCAAGTCAAATGTTGATCTATGCCTTGCACTTTTGGACTCATTGTTCTTGTACTGTTGATGTATCTATAGAAGTCTTTGAATGAATTCCCTATTCATTTCTTTCTCCTGGCTTGAAAACAATTCTATTTGTACTGTCTGAACTACTTCTGCTCAATGTATACATCTACATGAACATGACATAATATCTTGAAGATGCTTATAACATGCATCCTCTTACAAAGAAGATTATTTCTCCTTTACCAGCTCTAGGAATATTTACTTAGCTTCGATGCTCTTCCCACTTTTGATCTACATTTTCCAACTGCCTACATCCTTATGTTCCTTCACCTTCGGTACTTTAGAATAAGAATGTTGACTTAGACAATTCAATCCATATGTAGTCCTTACTTGATAAAAAGACAATACAATTGCCTACACTATTGTATAAAGGCTTAGAAATCTTTATAAGATCCCTCTCACTCCTATAACAAAGCAACTATATAGAAACCCTTTTACAAGGTTCCTCTCACTTTAAACAATATGTAAGGTGGCTATATAGAAATCATTTTACAAGATTCCTCTTACTCTTAACAACATATAAGGTGGCTATATAGAAATTCTTTTACAAAATTCCTCTCACTCTTAACAACATATAAGGTGGCTATATAGAAACTCTCTTACAAAATTCCTCTCACTCTTATCAACATATAAGGTCGATATATAGAATTTTTACATAATTCCTCTCACTCTTATAATCTACAATGAGTGGCTTACAAGCCATATAATACAACATTAGAAAAAGACTTAAAAGATATCTACAAATGCATATTAGCTTACACTTACAAATATACATATTCAAAATGAAATTTCTTCTGATGGATGGCTTATTCATAGACTCATCCTCCCCTTAGTACTGGAAGGTGTCTCAAACTTCCTATCTCTGACAATGCCTCTGACGTTGATGTTGAATCTGACATTAAATATGATTTTTGACTCCAAGAAACCATTAGACCAGATTATAGGTCTTCCCAATAACGTACATCCTCGAGATCCGTGCTAACATTGGGCCCCGCATAAACATTGGTATGCATGTCGAACTCCTTGGGATCCATGCCCATATATAGGCCTTATGTAACACCCCCACGCTTTGAGTGAGAACTAAATAAGGTTTCTCGTTCAAAGCTAGATCTACGATCCTGTGCTATTCCCCCGATCGACGACTGTGATCGTGTCGTGATTTCGAGTATCGAGATAATGAACGTGAACCAGCTCTGACTCTCTGTTCCCCAAAATCTCGGTCTTCGGTAGCTTCTCCCTTAATCTCCCACCCACATGACCATTCGTCACGACCGGGGTCTTAATCTTATGAACTCGTCAAGACTTCACATTTCGCGAAGTTGGAACACAACCAACGCCTATCTTTCTAAATCCTGAACCTCAAACTCTCGATATCCCCGCGCCCAGATCAATGGTCATGGCCGTCCTGTGATCCGATAGTTTAGATCAAACCGTGAGTTCGGGTCTTGTGAGTTCACAAAACTCTCTCATTTGACTTCCTTCAGCAGTGCGTCAGCGAGACGCTGATCCTTCGCCTCGTGTCCCCTGTTGGTGGATGGTTTCGATCACTTCGGGACTTTCAGGACTTTGATGAGTCCACTGTCCCACCTACACAACGGTTAAGATCAGCGGTCAAGGTAGCTCTCGATGGATCCTGGGATCTACGGTCCCGATTCCATCACTACTTGCAAAGACTGAAGGGGTCGAGGTGTTAACGCCTGTGCTCCTCCTCTAGATCCATTGGTCCTAACAGACCTGGGATACTTTTGAAAGGATCTCATCTGTTCGTCTACCAAACGAAAGGATACTCCCTTTCGATAATTGGACTCGCTATCCTTTCTGAACTTGGGTAACGAAATTCAATCTCTCGGAGCTTCAAACCCCCATGACTCCAAAACCTTCGAGAGCTAACTCCTTCTTCCACAGGGCTTCAAGACCCAAGTCACCTGAACCTTCAGATGGTTCTTGGGCAATTATCCCTAATCTTAGTTGGGTTTCTGGATAAGGGCTTGGGTACTTTTCAAAGTCCCTAGGCTACTGACCTGAATGAAGTGCCTTCCTAACTCACTGAGTTATGAGTTATGACACCGAGGTAGGGTAACCTCGTGGGTTTATAGTAGCAGTAGCCATACCAAGGAGCCTACTTCGACTATGAGATATGATGCAATTCCCTGGGAAAGGTGCTTTCGAGGGATTAAACCATAACACCAAGAGAATCAGGCAGATGGGACGATTCTCAGTGGATCATGCTCATGCTCCGGACTTACTCAGTTTATACAGAAACTAACTATGGAATATAAGTATACACATGCATTCATTATTTCCAATCTAAAATACCAGGAAATCATAGCATACAAAAACCATTTATGGGCATGTATCCATGATATTCAATTCAAAATACAAGGCATACAACACTGATCAGAACCACAAGGCGTGATGCGACTGCTGAGAGGGGTGTTCATTTCCATCCTACCATAGGCTCAGTCACTCCCAACGGATTTATCACTGGCCACCCCCGAGCTTAGACCACGATGCTCTGAGATTCAATCTCTTACTTACAGCTCAATGGAAGTTAGGGACGAAGGTTATTCTCCTCCTCCCTATACAAAAAAATAGATGAGGACGAAGGTTACTCTCCTGCTCATGTGTTCAGAACTTCGACTGATTCCATAGCTTAGGTTCTGCTCTGAGATCTTTGTTGCCTCCTCCTACCCACCCCCCCCATGCTTCCTTTCTTGCATCCCTCTGCAGTATTTCATGTGGTGCAAATTTTCCTTCGTCTGTGGTCAGGTGTGAGAGATTTACAAATGGGCGGTCCGCCCCATCCCTCATTAACTCTTGAGGAGCCTCCCCACCTACCATCCTGACAAAAATTCATTCCTGGGTCAGAGAGTTGTTTTGGTCTTGAGCAAGTAAAAACTAGTATGGTACTGGTTCGGTGGAAGTTAATGTAACCGCTCCGGGTCCCTTCCACCACCTTTTCATTAGCCATCGTGGTCTATTTTATCACATACCCTTTCCAGTAGTCATGCAACACATATTCATAACAAATTTACATTCACCGACCTTTTATATAAAGGTCCATCAAATCAGACATTCACACCTTTGAGTTTGCCATAGTTCCCTGGCCAATATAGTTATATTTACAGACTGGGGGAAACAGGGTGTTACAATTCCCTCCCCCTTAAAGGAACATCACCCTCGATGTTCTATCTATCAACATGACATGTATGTATAGGAGTAAACAAAATTGGATATGCATGTTTCATGGCATCTTCCATTTTCCACGTAGCCTCATTTAGGCCAAAGTGTTTCCACTGCACCTTGACCTGTGCAATGGTTCGGTTCCTGAGTGGGGTTTCCTTCCTGTCTACTATGCATTGGGGTTTTGGCAGGAACTCTCCCTCCGGTTCCACCTGGATCACAGACCAGTCAATTATATGATTAGCATCATGTATATATTTCTTCAATAAGGAAACATGGAAAACATTGTGTGCCTTTATTGTGGGAGGAAGTGCTAACCTATAGGCTATAGGTCCCACTCTATCTAGAACTTCAAAAGGTCCACAATACCGAGGTGCCAACTTGGCACAAGCTACCATCCTCAGGGAAATCTTCCTCGACCTAACTCTGAGATAGACGTGGTCTCCCGTCTTGAATTCCCTAGGGGTTCTCTTTATGTCGGCATAATGTTTTTGTCTATTCTGAGCGATTTTCAGATTTTACTTTATCCGAATCACTAGTTGTTCCATTTTTTTCAACATGTCGGGTCCAATCGTAATTTTTTTCACATGATTACTCCAACTGACTGGAGTTTTGCACGGCCTACCATAGATGAGTTCGAAATGGCTCATCCTTAGTGATTATTGGTAGCCGTTGTTGTAGGCAAATTCCACCAGTGGCAGGTAATATTCCCACTTTTTAGGTTGATGCATTACATGCATCCTTAGCATGTATTCTAATATTTGGTTCACTCTTTCCATTTGTCCATCGGTTTGAGGATGATATGTTGTGCTAAACAATAATTTGGTCTCTAGGCCAACCATCAAGGATTTCCAAAAGTTTGAAGTAAATTTTGTGTCTCTGTCAAACATGATCTTCTTAGGCATGCCATGTAGTCTGAATATCTCCTTCATGAATATGTTGGCGATATCTATTGCCTTGCAATTCGATTTGACAGGAATAAAATGAGCAGACTTGCTCAATTTATCCACCACTACCATGATGGTGTCATTCTACCTGGCCGATGTTGGTAATCCTATGATGAAATCCATGGAGATGGTCTCCCATTTCCATTCCGAGATTGGTAGAGGTTGTAATAATCATGTTGGGTGATGGTGTTCTGCTTTAACTTGTTGGCATTCTATACATTTGGCTAAATACTCAGCTATGTCTTTCTTCAATCTAGGCCAATAGAATTGTTTCCTGGTGGTCTTGATCATCTTCTAGTATCATGGGTGACTAGTATATGGTCTTTTATGTAGTTCATCCATTATGAACCTCTTCAAGTAGTCACAATATGGAATATACAATCTTCTTCTGTAAGTTAGCAGACCTCCATCTACAATTTGGTAGCCTTCATACTTTAGCCCTGCGAGTTCTTGCTCAAGGTACGAGGTCACGGTCTGGAAAAATGTGTTTGTTTCTTGTGCATTCCTGACTCTTTCCTTGGCATTTGTCTCATAGGTGCTCACCGCAGCCAAGTGAATTTTTTTCATACTTCTGCTAAGGGCATCGACCACCTTATTTCCTTTCCTTTGATATGTTTGATTTCGAAATCAAACTCGCTAAGGAGGGTCATCCACCTAGCTTGTTTAGCATTGAGTTTTGGTTGGTCAAATAGGTGTCGCAATCCACAATGGTCTATCATAAGTACAAATTTCCTACCCAGGAGGTAATGCCTCCAAATTTTCAAGGCGTGCACTATGGAGGCCAGCTCTAGATCATGGGTCATGTATTTGACTTCATGCTCATTCAATTTTTGGGATTCATAGAAGACTACGCTTCTCTCTTGCATAAGGACTCCTCCGAGCCCTTCCTTGCAGGCATCTGTGCACAAAAGGAAGTCATTTTTGGGATCGACGATCTTCAACACGGGTGCATGGGTCAAAAGGTATTTCAGGGATTGAAATCTTTCTTCACATTCTTATGTCCACATGAATTTAGCTCCCTTCTTCTGGAGGGTAGTGATTGGACAACCAATCTTGGAGAATCCTTTTATAAATCTCCTATAGTATCCTGCTAAGCCCATAAAGGCTCTGATATCTGAAACATCCTTTGGGGTAGGCCATTCCATGATAAACCTGATCTTGTCAGGGTCTACTGCTACCCCTTCTTTAGATATGACATGGCCCAAGTAATGTATTTGTTTCTGGAAAAAAATCACACATGCTAAATTTGGCATAGAGCTGATGTTCTCTTAACACTTGAAGCACAAGTCTAAGATGTTCCTCACGTTCCTCTCTATTCTTGGAGTAGACTAAGATATCGTCAATAAAAACTAGTATAAATTTGTCTAGGAATTTGTTGAGCACATTGTTCATTAAGCACATAAAAGTGGCAGGGGCATTGGTTAATCCAAATGGTACTACCACAAACTTGTAGTGACCATATCTCGTCCTGAAGGCGGTTTTGTGGACGTCTTCACCCTTGATTTAGACTTGATGGTATCCAAATCTCAAGTCAATCTTTGAGAAGATGGAAGCACCTCCCAATTGATCGAACAAGTCATCGATCCTAGGTAGGTGGTACTTGTTCTTTATGGTTACCTTATTGAGTTTTCTATAATCTATGCACAATCGAAGGGTACCATCTTTCTTCTTCACAAACAGGACCGGTGCTCCCCATGGAGACACGCTGTGCCGGATATAGCCTTTGTCCATCATTTCTTTTAGTTGTAATTTAAGCTCAACTAGCTCGGGTGTGCTCATCCTATAGGGTGTCCTAGACACTAGCACCACTCTTGGTGCAAGTTCTATCGA
>SNQJ01S0062714.1:27321-40296 GCA_010110895.2 Picea sitchensis
TATAGTGGACATCCCTTTCTGCAATACTTTCTCATTTGAAGGGTTGATATTCGTCTCACCGAGACAGGTTTTTGGATCCCTTGAAGGGTTATCCTTCTCCCTTCTTCACTTACACATTCTAAGATTTTATGGTAACAGTCCAATATGGTTTTATATGTGGCTAGCCAATCCATACTGATCAACAGGTCATACGATCCTAGGGGTAGTATGTTAAGGGTTGCTTGGGTGGGGAATCCATCCATAGTGAATTGGCAAGCTAGTATGATCTCCACTACCTTTCTTTTGGTGTCAGTGGCTAACTGTACCAACCATGGATTGGCATGTTTATGTGGCTGTAATTTACACTTATCAACAACCTGAGGAGCTATATAAATCAAATTTGAATCAGGGTCAATTAGAATAGACACTAGATGGTTGGTGATCATACCTTCCATCTCCACCACTGAAGCTTGGTGGTCAGCTTGTTTATTATCCACAACTGCATAAATTTGCAGCATACTCCTGGCCACATCATTGATGGTGGTAGCTTCTTGGACGTTGTAAATTCTCCTGCTATCCCGTTGTCGGTGCAGGCAGTCCCTCAGTAGATGTTCTTCTCCACAACCCCAACATTTCAAGGGTTCTTTCTTTGGGTTAAAAGTCTTTCCTGGGGTTGACCCAAAAGGTTTATTTCCGCTATGGGAGGGGAAATTATGTTGGTGTACACTTCGGGTCGGAAAGCTCATCCTTGAATCCTTCTCATAGTTTTTAAATCTTAGGGATTTAAACCCCTTTTTATGGAATCCCGAACTATTCTTCTGCTTCCAGCCTTTGCGAGGTTCTGTCTGAAGCCCAAACTGTTCATAACAATATCTTGCCTTTTGGATAATGTCTTCTAGGGTCCTTGGATCGTCAAACTCAATCATGTTCTGATAGTCCTTAGGTAGCCCACTGATGAATCGTTGCACCTTTTCCTTTTCTACTTTTATGTAGGTTACGTACCTCAACAACTCAAGGAATCTGCTGACATATCCTTGTATAGTGAGTTGCCCCAGCTTGAGATCATAGAATTCTTTAGTCTTTTCGTCGAAATGATTTTCCGACAGATACTTCTTCCTGAAGTATTTTTCAAATCGTTCCCAAGATAGGTCTTCTTCGTGAATCCCTTTCACATTCTTAAGGTCTTCCCACCAAATGGAAGCCTTTCTATTCAAGTTGAAAGTGGCTACTCGGGCCTTCAAGTTTTTTGAGAAGTCATGGACTCTGAAATACTTCTTTAGTCCAATCAGCCAGGCCTCTTCTTCCTCTCCCCTCTTTATCTCACCGTTGAAAGAGGGTGGTTTGGCCTTCTTGAATTCTTCGAGATTATGGATTTTGGAATGCTTTTGTTTCTTCCGTTTTTTTCGGGAATGTGGACTAGTTCTGCTACTAGAAGATCCCTCTGAGTCCCCAGTTTCCTTTTTAGAGGAATCGTTCGACGTTTTTCCCCTATCTCTGGGGTGGACCTTCCTCAAGGTGCTCTTCCCAGTGTGGCCACTTAAAAGACCACGTTTTCGTATCTCATATGGACTTCAACTCCTCTTTTTCTGTCGTCGGTCCATGTGACCGGTGTCAGGTCCATGTTGCAGTTGTCTTTGTATGTCGGACAAACTCTGCAACAAGACTGCATTAATTTATGTTTGATTCTTTTGCTCTTTTATCAACCTCTTGTTGTCAGCCTTGCAACTTTGTAGTTTGGCCATGAGACTCCTCATAGTCTCAGCTAGATCTGGAGGGGTCTCTACCACCCTCCTTTCATCAGAATCTTCATCTCTATTGTGGGAGCCATCGCCCACCTCGTGGCACGTCAACATTCTATACGTCTGTAGTTTCCCGCGGTTGATCATCCACTTGCGTGTAGACAAAACACTTGTTGTTAGCCAACATTATATTCGTTCACAACCAACACTTAATTCACATTTCTTAATTTCCTACACACACAACAGTAATGCATACACACACAGTAGTAGGTTGTCATTATTTCTATAATAAGGGCTTAACCATCCTTTTTAGGAAGGGAATAAGGTAAGATGTCGCCTCTTAATGTGCTCGTCCATTAGCCCAAACAGGCTGAGTGTTGTAACCATGCTCTGATACCAATTTGTAACACCCCCACGCTTCGAGCGAGAACTAAATAAGGTTTCTTGTTCAAGGCCATATCTACAGTCATCTGCTATCCCCTCGATCGATGGTTGTGAACGTGTCATGATTTCGCATATCGGGATAATGAACGTGAACCAGCTCTGAGTCTCCGTTCCCTGAAATCTCGATCTTCGGTAGCTTCTCCCTTAATCTCCCGCTCACATGACCATTTGTCATGACCGGGGGCTTAATCTTCCGAACTCATCAGGACTTCGCATTTCGCGAAGTTGGAACACAACCAACACCTATATTTCTAAAGCCTGAACCTCAAACTCCCGATATCCCCGTGCCCAGGTCAACGGTCATGGCCCTCCTGTGATCCGACGGTTCAGATCAAATCATGCGTTCAGGTCTCGCGAGTTCACAAAACTCTCCCCTTTGACTTCCTTCAACAACGATTCAACGAGACGTTGATCCTTCGCCTCATGTCCCCTACCAGTGGATGGTTTCGATCACTTTGGGACTTTTAGGACTTTGATGAGTCCACTCTCCCGCCTACACAAGGGTAAGATCGACAGTCAAGGTAGCTCCCAATGGATCCTAGGATCTACGGTCTCGATTCCATCACTACTCGCAAAGACTTAAGGGGTCGAGGCGTTAACGCATGTGCTCCTCCTCTAGATCCATTGGTCCTAACAGACCTGGGATACTTCCGAAAGGATCTCATTCGTTTGTCTACCAAATGAAAGGATACTCCCTTTAAATAATTGGACTCACTATCCTTTTTGAACTTGGGTAACTAAATTCAATCTCCCGGAGCTTCAAACTCCCATAACTATGAAACCTTTGAGAGCTAACTCCTTCTTGCACAGGGATTCTAGACCCAGATCACCTGAACCTTTAAATGGTTCTTGGGCAATTATCACTAATCTTAGTCGAGTTTCTGGATAAGGCCTTGGGTACTTTTCAAAGTCCCTAGGCCACTGAACTGAATGAAGTGACTTCCTATCTCACCGAGTTATGATCTATGACATCAGGGCAGGGTAACCTCATGGGTTTACCATAGCGGTAGCCATACCAAGGAGCTTATTTCGACTATGATATATGATGTAATTCCCTGGGAAAGGTGCTTTCGAGGGATTAAACCAGAACACCAAGAGAATCAGGCAGATGGGACAATTCTCAGTGGAACACACTCATGCTCCGGACTTACTCAGTTTATACAAAAACCAACTATGGCATATAAGTATACACATGCATTCGTTATTTCCAATCTAAAATACCAGGAAATCATAGCATACAAAAACCATTTATGGGCATGTATCCATGATATTCAATTCAAAATACAAGGCATAAAACACTTATTAGAACCAAAAGGCATGATGCAACTGCTGAGAGGGGTGCTCGTTTCCACCCTACCATAGGCTCAGTCAGTCCCAACAGCTTTATCACTGGCCATCCCCGAGCTTAGACCATGATGCTCTGAGATTCAATCTCTTACTTCCATCTCAACGGAATTTATGGACGAAGGTTACTCTCCTCCTCCCTATACAGAAAAATAGACGAGGATGAAGGTTACTCTCCTTCTCATCTGTTCAGAACTCTGTCTGATTCCAGAGCTGAGGTTCTGCTTTGCGATCTTTGTTGCCTCCTCCTACCTCCCCCCACACGCTTCCTTTCTTGCATCCCTCTACAAGATTGTGTGTGGCGCAAATTTTCCTTCGTCCGTGGTCAGGTCTGAGAGCTTTATGGATGGGCGGTCTGCCCCATCCCCTCATTAACTCTTAATGAGCCTCCCCACCTACCATCCTGACGGAAATTCATTCCTGGGTCAGAGAGTTGTTTTGGTCTTGAGCAAGTAAAAACCAGTATGGTACTGGTTCGGTGGAAGTTAACGCAACAGCTCCGAGTCCCTTCCACCACCTTTTCATTAGCCATTGTGGTCTCTTTTAGCACATCCCCTTTCCAGCAGTCATGCAACACATATTCATAACAAATTTACATTCATCGACCTTTTATACAAAGGTCCATCAAATCAGACATTCACATCTTTGAGTTTGCCATAGTTCCCTGGCCAATATAGTTATATTTATAGACTGGGGGAAACAGGCGGTTACACCTTAGGTCGGAACCAAATCTTAACCTTCATCTCGATTCCATGCTTCCACTTTAAATATTATTTACTGTAACCAACTAAAGTTGGCGAAATGTTGGTTAGCAGAGTTTTGTTAAGTTGTTGGATGTAATAGGAGGTCCACAGTTCAAGCCCCATGGAATCCTATATATAGTATTTTTTTTTATAGTTAAAACCATATGCATTTGATCCCCGCCCCCCCACGGGGCACATTTTTTGATCCTGAGGCCAACTTGGCCTTCTGGAAGGTGCCACATGGCACCAATTGATTGGCCCATGTGGTAGGTTGTTATTGGCTATACGACCTTTGCCACGTCGACGATGACATTTATTCCACCTGTATGTATGGACTGCCACTTGTCAGTGGCCCAATGGTCCACCTGTCTACGTGTTGTACCTTGCCATGTCATCGTATGAATGACACGTATCAAAGTTTTATTGGTCGAAAGGGACCATTGAAAAGTCCATTTTTGGGTGACATGTGGCATGATATCATGCTGCCACGTAACTCTGCATCATGTTGACATCATCCTATGGTATGGAGAGGACACACGTCACCCTTCCAATGGTGACACATGTCACCTTGACTTTGACTTTTTCCCTATTTGACCTGAACTTTGATTGGCTATAATGTTTCCATACGAGCTCCATTTGAGGTGATTTTTACACCATTGGAAAGTTATTGTTTATCTCTACGCAATGATGTAGTTTTCTAGAGCATTTGAGATGGTCAAATTTTGAGCTTTTATGGATCCTCCTGGACCTCTGTGAGTGTTATGGATCGTCCTAAACCTCTGTGAGCATTCCTAGATCCTCCTGGATCATTGAACAGTATTATAGCAACAAATAAATCATTTGAACTAGAAAAATCAAGCATCATGACCAAGAACATAGTAACATTAGCTTGGGGAGATGAGGACATTGAAGATCCATAGCAACAAAAAGGGAGGATCACTAACAAAGGATTAAGAGAGGAAAAAACGATAAGGACCAAAGTGTTAGGATCACAATGAAAATTTTGATAGGCCTTTTCCTTGGGAGTGAAATCAAAATTAATTAAGTCATTAAACTCATTTCTTAGAATTAGAGGGTTTTAAGAAGTAGAGCGAAATAAGATAATCAAAGGTCTCTGATCATGATATAAAAGCCAATAATTAACATTGAGTCTCTTGGTTGCATCACTAGTCATGTAATTGGGGTCAAGGTCAAATTTAATAGAGTTTACTATTGTATTTGGATTGCAAGCCCTAGATCAACCATCATAAGGATGGATGGGGGAAAATGGCCACCTCGCCCCATGATATCACTCTATGAGCGCTACAATGACCCTTTGTTGAAGTCAATACCAATGTTAAAAATGTTGCCATGGAATGTTCTTCACAAGTTTGTTTAAAAAATTTACCTCAATGTATTGAGATTCTTGTTGATGAAGGTCACAAACATCAAACAGTTTTAGCTTACTTTACAGGTAGAGCTCCGCATAATATGTCATTAGGGCACATATTAAAGAGGCTTGGGAGCATACAAGAAGATTTGCATGACCACTAGGATCCTCAAAAAATCCTTTTCAAAGAGGATAATCGTGCCTAAGAGATGGTCATGCATGGCCCTTAGATGTGTCGTAATAATCTTACAGTATTGTTTGAGTGGTATAAGAACTTCTCAGAAAATGAATCTTTTCAAATGCATTGTTTTGTCTGGGTTGATTTCCCAAGCTTCCCCGTGCAATTCTAGGATATGCTTGAGCCCATCTCCGCTACCCCTAAGTAGTTCACTTTCCATGAGCCCCAACAATGCTTTAACGCTCGTCCTCAAAGGCATATTTTCATTTGAGTGAAATTGTCACAAGACCCGCATGAAAGATTTTTATCAAATTTGTCTCAAAGGTCATTCGTCAAACCATTAGATATATCAACCTTGTGAATACTTGTTTTCATTGCCAAAGTCATAAACATTGGATTAAGGATCACCCCTTGTTGTCCAAGATCAATATTAGTTGGGAAAAAATACTTTATCTTACTTCTTTGGTCATAAAAGAAGAAATAAAAACTAAGTTGAGGCCTTGATAAGTCTTTGAGCTTCGATAAAGACTAGCACTAGGGTGTTGGATGCTCATTATCGAATATGGTTACCTATCCTTAACTAATATGTATTATTTCTTAAATAATCAATAAATTGGATCATATTAAAAAAATTACACCACACATCTAAAAGAACTACATCGAAGCCTACTTCCTCAATGCAATCTTGGAGATATAAAAAATTACCTTGGATTTGCATTGGACAAATCAATCCTTATTCTTATTAAGCCATCCTTATTCTTATTAAGCCAACCTAAAGAGATTAAAGGTTCAAAATGCATGATTGTCGGTAATTATGCTTCTTTACTACCACTTATAAAATTAAATCTAGTTGACTAACATTATCCAATTATTGTAATGTGGTTACAAGATCCTTCTTAGTCTAGAATATAACACAAAATAACTTTTGGTACTTCATAAATTAAGATGAATAAATTTTTATACTTCATAAATTAAGATGCATCAATGATATCTAGGAAATGCCTAATTCAAATACAAATTAAAGTATTGAAAATTCTCTCTTCTTGCCATGTCAAAGTACACTTTTTAACGTATTCTCCAACAATCTTTTTCCAATGCCTTATAAACTTGTAACAAACTTTTTTTTTTCCAAAATTTTTTTTCTCGAATTTATATAGCTTATAAATTCATTTACAAAGTAGGACAGCGGACCGATTGGTCAATAAGCACCAGCTGTCGAGGATTCAGACATGCCTTGAGCCTCCAAAAAGATAGACATTCCATACATGAGAAAACGAGAATAAAAGCAAGAGAATTACAACTTTGCAGCCACAACCAATGATCTTACCCAGATCAGAAAACACTATGGATGGAAAAGCAGGCAGCTTCATTCAAAAATATTTAACGAGGTAATGGGACTCTCGATTCCTCTATCGCAGTGATAGATCGAGAGTCTCCCTACCACTCCAGATAGGGCCCTCTTGGAAAGTGCATCAGCTGCCCTATTATACGTGCGAGAAACATGAAGAAAGTTGATATTGGAGAAGCGCTGTAAAAGATATCTCGTTTTTTGCATCCAGCCTTCTAAATGGATGGAGTTGAGCTTGCACTTGTTAGAGATCCAGTCGATTATCACTCTCGAATCTCCCTGGACGTGGAGGTCATCGATAGACCATAGAGCGGCGAGAGTGAGCGTGGTCCAAAGGCCCAGGAGCTCAGCTTTGGTATTTGAACCTGAGCCACAGTTGATGAACCAAAAAGTGATTATGGACTGGTGTGTCTTGAAGAAGCCTCCGGCACCGCATCTGGACCCATTGGACTGTGCAGCTCCGTCAAAAAAGGCCAATGTGTGACCCTCTGCCAAGTCTAAATGCATAGCACGAGGAGGGGGATCACTGGTAGTGATTTGTTTCCACTTGAAAGAGGACAAAATTTTGAAGAATACCCTTTGCAATGAAGGCATGGCGTCCTCAAAAAGCACACGATTCCTCTCCAACCATAATTGCCAACTGAAATGTACCACCAGGCTGTGAGGGGCCGATTTAGTGCTGAACCAGCGAGTGAAGCAGTCGGTGATGGAAGAGACGCACCAGGGAATCTGGAGAGAATAGAATTTGGAAGCCTGCTGCCAGACGACTTTTGAAAAAGGGCAATGCATCAAAAGATGAAGGAGGTCCTCAGGCCCAGATTTGCAGAGTAAACATATACTCGGCCCCACCCAGCCACGTCTTTGCAAAGCAACCCAGGTGAGCAGTTTATCTAAACCTGCCAACCATGCAAATAATTTTAGTTTTAGTGGCAGCTGTAGCTTCCAGAGTTTGTGACTCCAGGGCAAAACAGGACCAGCGATAAGTTGTTTTTGGAGGGCGAAATATAAATTTTTTACAGTGATTTTGCCAGATCCATCACCGTCGGCCCACAACAATGTATCTGGCTCGACCCCCAGGGAGATGTCGGCCCCTTTAAGAGCAGTAATGAAAAGAGTCCATTCCGATGCAAGTGGATCGCTGAGCCGTAGGTCGCTGATGGACAACCAGTCATCTGGCAAAGTGGACGCACCAGTCCTAGATCTAATCTGTGCGAGTGTAGTTATATTGCAAGCCCGGAGGTGAAGTCTCAATGCTGGAGAAAGAATGGAGCGTTCCCTCAAACCTAGAATACAATCCCTGCCAATAAGAATCTCCAGTCCCTCCCTAGGCTTCCAGCAGAGCCAATGTAAAATCACAGAGGATGAAGCCACTAAACCTTTCCAAAATGGAGAGGCTCTCGCCGACAAGAGTGTAGGTTTGCGTAGCCAGTGAAGGAGCGAAATAGTGCCAAGGTATTTATCACAGATAATTTTGTGCCAAATGCTGTCTAATGAGACAGCTCTCCAAAATGAGCTGGCCAAGAGAGCCACATTGAAAATGGATAGATGTTTGAGGCCCCATCCCCCTTCTCTCTTCGGTCTTGAAAGTAACTGCCACTTACAAAGATGCATGCGATTCTTGTCTGTATTCCCACCCCACAAGAACTTGAATACTAATCTGCGCAGGGAGATAATAATCTTAGAAGGGATCCGCTCCAACATCATCCAGTAGACAGCTAGGCTCTGGAGAACAGATTGGACCAGAATAAGCCTTCCACCCAATGACAGCCACTTATTGCACCAGAAATCTTTTTTTTTTTTTAAAAGAGGCCACCAGCCAGCTCCAGTCTCTTGAGGATGAGGCTCCCATCTTCAAGTGGAATCCCAAATAGTTGAAGCCATCACCCAGATTCTTAAAAGAGAGAGGGATCGTGGCTTTGAGTAGAAGAAGTTTGGAATCTGAAACACCCCAGTGGTGAACTGATGACTTAGAAGGATTAATGGATAATCCTGACACCAAGCAGAAGCGTTGAAGCACCTCAAGTATACAATGCCATTCAGCAGGGTCGGCCATGGACATAATAAGAACATCATCTACGAACATCAGATGGACCAGCTTAACCAATTTTGAAACCTTAATACCCGAAATTTTAAGCTCGGAGAAACTTCTTGAGAGGAGAATACTGAGTCCTTCCATAATCAATA
Source organism: Picea sitchensis (assembly GCA_010110895.2). Lineage (NCBI taxonomy): Eukaryota > Viridiplantae > Streptophyta > Pinopsida > Pinales > Pinaceae > Picea > Picea sitchensis. The sequence goes on from SNQJ01S0062714.1 coordinate 36,650, forward strand.
TGAAGAGATATGGGGAGAGTGGACATCCCTGACGAAGTCCTCTCTCACTTTTGAAGAAATTAGATGGATCCCCATTGATCAATACAACAATGTTGGCACTCGTAACACAGGAAAGAGTCCAATTTATAAACCTGTCTCCAAATCCCACCGCGTGGAGGACCAGCCTCAAGAAGTCCCAATCGATGCAATCGAAAGCTTTCTTCAAGTCCAGCTTCATGATTAGTGCCTTAAGGTTTTTCTGTTTGATACTGTGTAGGCATTCATGGGCAGCTCCAATTGCATCATGGATTCTTCTGCCCTTCAAAAAGCCTAATTGTTCCGCAGAGAGGCTCCTTTCAAGCAGGGGTTTGATTCTATTGGCGATGACCTTCGATATAATCTTGTAAATGAGATTACAAAGTGATATCGGACGGAAGTCGTTGAAGGATAAAGGGCTGCTGTCTTTCGGAATCAAAACCAAGAACGTTGAGTTAATACCTCCGGCTATCTTACCTTTTAATTGGGTGTCCTCCACCATTTGTAGGAGCTCCTCTCCTATCAGATCAGAAAAGAAACAAAAAAATTCTGAAGTCCAGCCGTCTGGCCCTGGGCTTCGCTCAGTATTGAAATGAAAAAGAATATCTTTGATCTCAACAATAGTCACATGCTTATAGAGTGCTTCAGCTTCAACGCTCGTAACCAAACGAGGGAACAGACCGGCGGTTGTCCCTTTTTCCTGGAGGTTGGGCGCTCCTATAGCTTTAAACAAACCCGAAAAATGAGTGACAGCCTCTTTTTGTATGGCTGCCTGTCCCCGAACCTCAATACCACCATTATTGCTACGCCAGATCATCTTTTTATGCCTGTTGTGGCTTGCAACTTTGTGGAAGAACTTGGAGTTTGAATCTCCACTTTTTAACCAAGTAGCAAACTTGCAATAGTTACATAAATTATTATTTTTCTTTAGAACATTGTTATATCCTTCATTTAGTTATTGGGCAGAGCATGTGTTATAGTACACTGTACTATTGAATGATTTCTTTGGTGTGTCATCCTTAACAATGATCTTGTTCCCGTGAGGGGACATGATGAAAATAATAATATTTGTCTTTCTCCAACTCTTTTCACCTTTATTAACTTTGTCGTGCAATAAGAATTAATCAATGAAAAAATGTCACACATCGACATTTCAAGCTTTTTTTGAATTTGGGAAATTGTTTTCTGATGAAATTGATAACTAACTTTGCATCTTCGACTATTACTATGATTTAATTGATATAATGGTTGAATTATTTAATGTAGGTTGCATCTACCTATTAATATTTTTTTGAATTTGGGAAATTGTTTTCTGATGAAATTGATAACTTTGCATCTTCGACTATCACTATGATTTAATTGATATAATGGTTGAATTATTTGATGTAGGTTGCATCTACCTATTAATATTTTTTTGAATTTGGGAAATTGTTTTCTGATGAAATTGATAACTAATTTTGTATCTTTGACTATCACTATGATTTAATAGATATAATGGTTGAATTATTTGATGTAGGTTGCATCTACCTATTAATATTTGACTTTAACATAGGTATTTCTATTTTTTTTTGTATTATTTCTCCTTCAAGTGGTTTCTAGGAACTCATCCCACATTAACGTCAGTGACACTAAGTGTTTCTTTGCAACTTTGTCTTTATGTATGTGTTGTTGCACCTCATAAAAAATCATGTTATTGGGCATCAAGTCATAGAGAATTTATATGATCATCGTAGGGTAGAATTTCGACCTTGGTCTACATACTAAGAGATCGAGATCCCAAATTCGGTAGTGGCATTGAGGGAATGTTGCTTGATTTCATATTGGAATGGTTCGCAACACTTCTTTCAAACACCCATCAACAATGTTGCGATGACAATGTTCAAATTTTGTAGCATTTAAGTAACATAGGCCATTAGTTTAACTAAGTTCTCCATTTTACCATTAAGATAGGCAATTCCTTCCTCAAACTATTAAAATAAATTTAATGAAAATTATTTTCATCTCTTAATTAATTCTTTGTATAAGAGTGATTATACCTATTATAATAAATCATAATCATATAATTTTAATATTTTTAATATAAATATGACATGCTGATTAATTTAAAAACTCAAACAAAATATGTATGAATATGACATGCTGATTAATTTAAAAACTCAAACAAAATATGTATGAATATGACACAATTGATTAATAAAGAGATTTGATTATATGGTAAAGTTAATTAAAAAGACCATAGGTGGTATTTGATTTATTTACTTATGTATAAATAGTGCAATGCAAACCTTACATGTTCATGCATAAATAGTGCAATGCAAACAAGCCTTGCATGTTCAACCACTATAGTGCTACCTTGAAAGCTCCCACAGAAATTGTGAAAACTTCCCATAGCTCCTTTGGTAACCCTAATTACGTTCCATTAGGGGTATACTCTCACGAGGGGAACATCTGTCGCTTTGGCCGAGTGGTTAAGGCGTGTGCCTGCTAAGTACATGGGGTTTCCCCGCGAGAGTTCGAATCTCTCAGGCGACGTTTTTTTCCATTGCCGATTTCGATTTTCCAATTTCAGGAACAGGCAACCGGAGATGCAGAATTTCAAATCCCGCAAGGCCTCTCTCGCTCCCTACAGATATCCGGGTCCAATTCCCGGTGGGTAAGATACAACGTGGAACATCTGTGAGAAAAGAACGAGATGGACGAAGATTCGAGGATGATGGACCAAGCCCGGGAAGAAAGCATCCATTTTTTCTCAAAGAGCCATGGTAGCCAATCCTGGTTGCATAGAAACGAGCGCCCTATATTTTTGGCTGCCGAGGGTAAGTAGTCTTTCTGTTTCTCTGAAGGATGGGAATGATATTTAGTACTTCATAGGCCCATGTGGAGTGTAATTGTAGAGGTTTATTTAGAAGTATAGTGAAATAAGTCTTTGATCAACATAAAGAAGTTAATAGTTAAAATTGAGTGTCTTGGTCACAATATTAGCCATCTAATTGAAGTGAAGGCCATGTGCAACCCAACACAGATCCACGTGAATTTTAAGAAAGACGCTCTATCTTAGGCAGTTGGATTTTTGGAAGGCACACTCTCTCAAATTATTGGAGGACAAGAATATTTGGGTGCAAGTCCCAGGGGTCAGATCTAGCTAACTAGTTGTTAGAAGCTAGTTGTAGCTTGACCTATTCAAGACATTATGTAATAACATGCATCTATATAAGATTGCCTCCTATTCTAAATAAAGTGAGGGTCATTTTTCTCTCAATTTTAGTGATAGTATTCTTGTTTTCCTTTTCTAGTTAATTTATTGAGTATTGCTATTACAGATCAAATGGTATTAGAGCATCAAGCTGAGACGCTTATGCTCCAGTGAGTTTCAGACAAAGAAATTGTTTTTTATCGATTGCTAGTGTCTGCACTCACCTAGTATTCAGATCCAGAGGTGCGCTAGGGGTGGCTCCACCATCCATTTCTCAGGCAATGTGCTATGGTTTGCTCCAAACCTCCACTAACCAGTCCTTTGTGGTGATTTCCAACTTCAGAGGTACGCTCGGGGTTCAACTCGCCCTTCATCTCTTCCAACGTAGTGTGCTAGGGTTTCTCTTTCCCTCCACTGCTCAATGCTTTGGTTGTGGGGA
>SNQJ01S0062715.1:31912-47469 GCA_010110895.2 Picea sitchensis
GTGTGCAAGAAGCAAGTTACCCAAGTTTGATAAGTTATGGGCAGATTGCACACACAAAGAATCTAGACTTGCAGACCAACATAAGAGATTAATTGTTGATGAAGAGGAAGATCTTACAGTTCAAAAGAACAGAAGAAGTTCCTTCATGAAGAACAATAAGTAATCTAACTCCGTAAGAGTTCCATATAAGAAGAAAGATATTTCAAAGATCGGATACTACAACTGTCAAACGTTGGGACACTTTTCTTATGACAATCCTTAAGGAAAAAGGAAAATAAAGCATCAAGCAAATGTGGCAGAGGAAGAGGAATCTCCTCCCTCAAAGAAATATTTAGTACAAATTGAGAAATATGTAATTTAAGTTGAAGATAGTTGATCTGAATAAAGATAGCAAATGGTGGAGTCTGTGGAGCCTCCCCACACAAAAACAAAAGTGTCTATGCAGATTTATGAAGGAAGTATCAAAGAAGAGGATAAACAAAGAGATAAAATATTTATTTCAGGTATGATCACTCATGATAGTGACAAAGGCATGTGTTTAGATATGATAGTAAGGGAAAATTTGGTAATTTCATAGCTAGAGTGAAAAAGAGTTCAAAAGTCTGATTGATGATTAGGGTGTTAGATGTGTACATGGTTGAACAAGTTTTGCTTAAGAAAAGATGTGTACTACTCTGATAGAAATCATGATATAGTTTTATTTGACTACTGCTTATTGTTACCGATTGATTGGCTAAGTGACATATCTCAGAAAGCATACTGTAAGTAAGTTTACAGGTCTCGGAAGAAAGAACTTATGCCTTGACTTGCATAAGTTAGACAACATGAGAAGGACTTATGATATGGTGACAGTCAGTAAGAACCAGACAATATCCAATATTTATATAGGAGCGGGAGGCTCCTAAAGATGCATAACATAAATGTTCAAGATGAAGAGAAAGATGGATACTCAGATATAGTTGATGAGATGCAGATAACTGCAGGTTGCTCCAGTACCATTCTTATAGATGAAAAGTGAGCAGGTTGATCCAGTATGAATTCATAAAGAAAGAAATGTTCGAACTCAAGAAGGCACCCATGATATTACAGAAGAGAACTTCAAGGATGATGATTATAAGATGTTACACAATTAAAGAAGCTCTTAGTTTGGTGCAAGAGGGAGCTATGTCTCCAAGTTCGAAATGGAGGATCATAATTTGGTGCAGTTAGGAAAACAGTGGTCCATGGAACAATTTACTCAATGGATGAGTAATGAGATATTTTGATCAAGACAAAAGTTATCCAGTAGATGGATGGTGCCCAACAGATGGGTAGCATGGTATTATACCATGGAAAGATTTTGGACCACAAGAGTTTTTTTCTAGATCCCATAGCTAGGCCTTCGTAGAGAAGGAATGAGCAATCCCATAGGTAGACCTTCATAGAAAGAGAAGAGACCTTTGTAGAGAAGGGGAATGGGAAATTTTCCAAGGTTGGCCTTTGTCCAAGTGTTGAGTTTTGGATACTCTAGGGACATGCTAGAATACCCTCATAGAGAGGGGTGTGACCACCCTCGTAGAGAGGAGTGTGGATTTTTCTCCAAGGGGTAGTGGGAAGATACTCTCCTCCAGCCAAGTATTGAGTAGCCCGGAACACAAACCTTGACCATGTGGAATGGTTAGGTGGCTCTTGAGGTTTGTGTCATGATATTGCATGGATCATGGAAATGGAGTCTAGTCTTACCTAGGCTAGCATCTTAGCTTCTCTAGTTCATGTGGGATGACTAGGAGTGAAGCTATGGTAGTAGTTCTCCCCAGTGGATGGGTGAGATAGATGAATAGAAGAGAATGGAGAACATAAAAGGAATGCAAAAACTCATAGAATATCTTCTGTGTGAAGATAAGAAAGAGTATCTTCTACATGAAGATGAAATAAAGAAATAGTATCTCCTGCGTGAAGATGAAAGAAAGAAAGAGTATATTCTGCGCAAAGATAAAGAGAACAAAAATTCCTTAATATTGATTCATGGAGAACCAGTAAGTGATCGTGATGCCATATGACCAAGTGGNCTCTCTCTCTCTTGATGATGTTGTAGAATACCCTTCTTGTTAAGGGGGAGTGTTGAAATATTGTAACTACAAAGAGTATTCTATTTATTATTGATTTATTAATCATTAGATCAATCCCCTTTTGTTGATTGATCATGACAGACATTGTAATTGACCAAATCCCCTTTTGTGGATTGGTCACACCCTAATTATAATATGCAAATTAAGAAGTCGGCCCCCAGGAAAATTAAAGTGGTTCTAACCACCCAGAAAGACAAGTCCACCGTGCTAGTGAAGACACACCTCCTTTCAGTGCTTGCCATTTTGTATAAATAAAGGAATCCAACCACTCATTTGTTCACTCACTCAGCTCACTCATCTAGTGCGCAAGTATTGAAGGAAGCTACAGTTACCAGTTTCCAGAAGAAGGAAGAGAGAGAGGCGCATTGCTTGGGAGAGGATATTCTATAGTGTTTGGTTTATTTTCTTGGCATTGGATTGGCTATGGTACTTGGTTATTGAATCTATATTAAAGAAGTTTTGTTGGGTTTTTTTCCCCTTGAGGGTTTCCCAGGACAAATGCTTATGTACTCTTGTGATTGTGTTTCTCTAAGTGATCCTACCTATGCTATGGTTATCTAGTAAATTGAAAAGAAACCTAATAATAACTTAAACCTTAACATATATAACATTGCATATTGATTAAGAGTGTTTTTACATATGTGATGAGTATGGAATGATAATTGATGTGGTTGTTTATTGTTGTATGAACATGAATAGTTGAATATGCGATGATACAGTTTCCTATGAAAATCAAACTCATGAAAATGATAAGTAAAATAAGAGCTTGACAAGAGATTGATGAAGTGATCATCTGAGATACCATGAGGCATTAGATTATTAGGTAACATCATGAATGTTTATGACAACCATACATGTATTAAAATTGATCATGTCAATATATCATGTGACATGAAAGAAATTGGGTAAGAATTCCCTCAATCATACTTGATATATTCATTGATATGACGTTTATGATAATGTTTGAATGCATGTATGCCATTGATACCCAGTTGAGGTATGACAAAGGTAGGAATCTTTTGATATGTAAATATTATTAAAATCTTTGTGATTCATTCATGAGTTAGTATGTTGTGATTGAGTTGGTTAATAGTAATAACTATAGTGAGAGTAATTACACTCATGTTATGAATTTGTATACTATGTGAAATTGAATGCCATGTGAGACAACCATGCATAAGACCATAGTGTGTTGGAATTGGTAAAGGATATAGCACTACACAAGTACCCAATTGTCTCCTTGCTTATAATCGATGTCTTAGACTGCAACCTTTTTGGAAACACTAAAGAGCAATGAAGGAGTATATTCTTGGTGTTGTGTTTGGGCTAAAGAGAAAGGTGTTCAGATGGTTGAACAAGCAATGTGGAGGTGGTTGGATGATGTGTAGAGGTGTTAGTTGAGTTCTCCAACTTGTCTTGGGAAAACATATGATCTTGAATTATGGTAATTTAGACTCAATGTGAAGATGCCTTGAGTGAACATGCATAAATTAACTATGAAATCATACAAAATAATGAGCTTGCATTTATGGATGTTGGTATATTTTCTTGATGCATTGAGTGGCTATATGTTTGCATGGAAAACACATTTGTATAAATAAATGTCATGGAAGGGTTCCTAAGAGACTATGGAGTAGTGAGAAAAAAACCTTCCAGTACTCTTCAGGGATTTTTTAATAGTGAAAGGAGTAGTACGAATTAATAAAAATGAATATAATTCTAATCATCCCTCACATCGTAATATAAGTGGGAGGGGGAGGGAGGCACCCCGCTAAATTAAATAATAATGAATTCTAAAATATGTATATAGTGAAGAGAGTGATTATGTAACCATGAGTATTGACACATTGATTTATTGACATACATATTTTATTGCATTATGTGATGCTCAATGTGCTAAGTAATGCATATATAATGAATGATAATTTCATTTTATTTAATGTGACTAACATTTAAAGTGATTTAATTATTAATCCTAATCCACCTCATAACCAAAACACAGATTGTGCTCCCTTACCCGTGGCTAATAATCTCCCTTTACCCTCTTTGGAAGACTCTAACACATTTTCTGATAATTATCTCCCTCCTCCCCCTCCTTCCAATATTAATCCCTCTACAACCATAAATTTATCGACGTTTAATTTAAACCATCGCACTATCCAACTTCTTGAACACAGATTCATTTTTTCCCTAGCCCCTAAGCGCATCCCCGTGGAGGAAATTATTTGCTCCATTGAATCCATTACCCACAATCTTTCGACTCATGACGCCGAATAAATCAAGCAAGAATGCGATAGAATCGTCCATCATTCCAAACCTCCTAAACTCAACCTATCTAAAGAAAAATTTCATGTTATTTGATGCCTTAATGATAACCCTGACAACATTGTCCTCAAAGCCAATAAAAGGAACACCACTGTCATCATGAATACATCCTACTATGATTCTAAACTGCTAGACCTTCTTTCTTCCTCTACTTATAAATCTCTCGCCAAAAACCCCATTAACACCATTACCAACCTAGTCATGAAAGCCATCAATTTTTTTTCCCTGGATCCTACCTTCCAAAATCATCTCATTCCTCATAACCCCCAATTCTAGAGGATGAGGATCTATGGGAAACCCAAAATATGCAAAAAAAATATTCCCCTTAGACCTATAGTCAACGCCATAGGAGCCCCCACCCAAGCCCTTGCGCGATTTCTTATTGATAAGCTTCATGCATTCATAGGGAAAAACCCCTCTTTTATTAAATATTCCACTGTTTTCATTCATAAAGCTCAGGATCTTCACCTTGATGATCATGACCTAATGGTCAACTTTGATGTCATTTCCTTTTTCACCAAAGTTTTAGTTTTGGAAGCCCTAACCCTTATCTCCAAACTGGTAGACCCTGAAACAACCTTATAAAAATTTGTCTCTCTTCTACCTTCTTCACCTTTAAATCCCAGTTTTCTATGAACAAACCAAAGGTACAACCATGGGGCCATCCTTATCCCTAGTGGTTTCTAATGTATTTATGGAACATTTTGAGTTGTTATCCCTAAACAAATTTCACCTCAAACCCAAATGTTGTTCTAATTTCTTGACTACACATTTGTCATCTAGCCTCATGGCCATTCCAACTTGATCTCTTTATTCAACCATCTTAATATCCTTTCCCTTCACATCCAATTCACTATGGAAACCCAAAACAACTAATCCATTTCCTTTTTATATGTTCTCATCTCTCATCTTTCTAATGGCTTTCCCACCAAGTCTACAGGAAGAAGACTCATACTGATAGATACCTTCATGCCACTTCCCACCATCATATTGCTAAGCAATCCACTATCCTAAAAACCATGATCACTTGAGCCACCCGCATTTCCGACCCTCAATTCCTTGCGGAGGAAAAGTCCCACCTAACCAATTCCCTTTTATCTAATGGATATTCTCTCTCTCAAATCAACCAAGCATTTTGATCGACCAACAATCCTAAATCGAAAATCCCCTCTTCCTCCTCCCCTCCTCGTGCTCTCATCTCTCTTCCTTATATCTAGGGAATCACTGATCATATCTCAAAACTCTTAGCAAAGAAGAATATAAAAACCTTATTCAAACCCTACAAAACCCTCAAACAATTGTTTATATCTACTAAAGATAAATCCGACTTGATGCTTGGCCCAAGACTTTACCAAATTCCTTTCTCATGTGGGAAGTCTTACATAGGTCAAACGGTAGAACCTTTAAATCCCATTTTAAAGAGAGCATAGATAACACTACCTATAATTGAATATCCAAATCAGCTATCGTGGAACACTCCTTTAAATCCAAACACCTAATTTTCTTCGACCAAGTGAAAATATTAGCCTCAACCCCTCATTACTCCTCTTGTGTCATTCGAGAAGCTCTTGAAATCGAAAAAATCCTAATAAATTTAATCACAAAGATGGCTACAAACTTAGCCAATCTTGGAAGCCCACCATTCATCACCTGGATCATCAGGCTTCCTCCGTTTAGATTCCAGTTGCCTCTGGGTCTCCATATTTTTCCTCATCCTATTCCGTTTTTTTCTTTCATCTAACTACTCCTCTTTTTATCTATTCTCTACATCCATCTAAAACCCTTTTATCTCCTCATTTCATCCCTTTAACCTATTCAATTTATTTTATTATTTTATTTTATTTTATTTTATTATTATCCCTTAGTTATTATATTTCTTACACTCTATGAAAGAAATCACAATGTTATGAATATTGATCTATCTCAACAGTTCACATTAATACGTTATTTTTATCCTTCATTTAATCTCGCTTTAATAAAGAAAATCCCAATATTCTCATCTTTTATCCGATTACAAAACTTTATTATTCTCATTAATATTTTTCACGAAAATCTCAACGACTACTTTTATTATTTAAATCCATTAAATTAAAAATCCTATTAATACATTCTCATTTACTTATCTTATTAATATATTTTCGTATCTAATTATTTCTCTATCGTATCTCCTAACTATATTATTTTATTAATATATTTTCCCACACAAATCTCAAAGACTACTTCATTAATTTATTTGAATTCAAAATCTATCTCATCACCTTATTTAAATTCTCTATCACCTAATCTCAATGACTATACCAAAATCTTTAATGGTTACTTCCCAACATGCTTCTATAAATTCAAACCTCAACACTATTTTCCAACATATTATTTTCTTTTGTCCCTGATGATAGGTGGAGTGTCCACTTGAAACATTGGACGTTTCAAAACCTCCTACACATTTTCTATCCAAAACATTCTCTAGCATAATGACTCACTGTGGAAACCTACATACTCAAAATTTGAGATCATTTCATGGGTTGTTATAAATATTGCAATGAAAGGATTATATGCATGGATATTCATAATTTGTTTGGTTGATTGAAAATTTTAAATAGCAAGTAGAAATTTCTTAGATATGAAAATGAGTGTAAGTCCATAATAAAGACTAGATACTACTACATGCAAATGACAAATAGTATGAGAAGGATCTCATACTTGTGAAATCTGATTTTTGTATGAAACATATTTGAAAAGAAAAATCTGATTGAAATTATTATAATGATAACTCATGGTAACTATATGTATATGATATAAGTGAGACGATGGATCTTTTTAGTAAAGATAAATAATGGTTACTGAAGTTGAAAAGCATGGGGAGGATGCAACTCTAATGATGAATCTAGTGATAGTGGAACCCTATGATATGTCTTGATCACCATGAGTTATAATATGTTATGTTAAAACAAGCCAATGGGATTCCCTAGCTATACGACTCTATAAGTCTGTGCTCTTCTTATGCAAAAAAGCCTTAGCAAATGATGATTGTCCAAATAACTATTTAGAATAGAAGGGGATTCCTAAGATTGAAGGGTGAGTGGTTGTAAGGAAGAGGTGATTTGAATGAATCTATTGTGAGAGATTCATGTTATATGATAATTGAGATCATAAGTGAATTATATACATTGGCTACGTCCGAGAAAGAAATGAGCTAAGTCTTGTTTGTGGCAGTCATATGGAGAAGATACATACTCGTACATATAAGTATGGGATAAATTACATACTTTATATTGTGTTATGAATATATATGTTTTAGTTATGAACTTAAAATTCATAGATTGAAATTCATATCAATGAAATAGTTAATGCATAGAAATGGCTGTAATATGCACGTTTACTTTGAGGATTCTTGTAGGCATATGCTAAAATGATAAAAGTTTGGAGGTGTACCAAGATAATGAAGAGGATGACATTGTAGGTACAACTAAATAATGAAAACACAAACATTATTGCAATAAAAGAACACCGAGTATGGTGTTATTCCAAAGGGGAGGGGAGGGGTCATAATGTCCTGTTTTTAAACTTTAGAAATACCAAAATTAATCTTGTATGTGTTTAAATTCTTTGCATATATATATTTTTTAATATGCCATATTCACACCATGAGGTAGACATACCATGGTGATTTTAAATACTTGTAAACATTGTTATTTTGTAGTGGATAAAAGAACCAAGAGTGATTGAACATGAGCACAAAAAGGGGCTATGATACCACAGAAGGGGAAAGGTAAGGGGGTTTAAGGGAATTTTTATGTGCCTAGTTATGTATGTCTCTCTTTCTACCCACCATGCCATTAGTTTAACTTTCACTCTTTTATGATATTGATGTTGAGCCTAGCATATAGTTTACTAGGAGATATGAGTAGTGGGATGTAACCATATCCTAAATCTAGGAAACAACCTCCTATATTTTAGAAACTTGCTCCCCCTATATTCTTGGAACTAAGAAGAGTTGGTTTAGGACTCTTACATCCCATATTTAATCATGAAAGAGAGGAAATTTAAAATGGAAAAGAGGTGTTGTTTTTTGGGAAGCATAGAGTAGAGAAAAATAGAGTTTTTGTTGAGAAAAGAGATCTACCGTACTATGGTGCTAAATAGATGATGAATGAAAGCCATTAGAGACTTAGAAAGAAGAGGAGAATAGAAGAAACCTTAGAGAAGATGAAGGAAGGAATGTTGTGCAACATTAAAGGCCAAGTTGATTAGAAAGACAACCTTGTTATTCCAAGAGAAAGTTGATCATAAAATTATCCAAAAACCAAGAATTTAAGGGGATAGAACTTTTGAGGGACTATTGAGCAAAGAAGGAAGTTCCTTCCTTGTGTTGTGTGGGGCAGGTACCGTGAGTGTGACAACTAGTTTCATTAAAATATTGGTAAAATTACTCAATATTGGGGTTGCTTGGTTTATGTTTTATGCTTTTGAAATGGGTAGAGTGATTTGAGGTAATTCTAAAATTTGCTTGTTTTCCCTAGTGGTCTCATAGCTTGGCTAGGGGGTGGAATCCAAAAAGGACTGCCTATAGTTTGGTGGAAAAATGGTCACACTTAGTCAATTGCTTGGAATCCAACTTTTGGGAAAGATAAGTACCTCTTATTTGAGTTAAATATTTCGACCATGTGATGATTGTAATTTTGAGATGTAAATGGTTAAATGCAATGATTTTTCCTATAGGATTGATGAATGAATTAGTGTTATTGGTAGTAAATTAGAATTCTTTATGTATGAGGAAATATCTAGGAAACATTTATGTATTTTAATTGTGCGGTAAAATACTAGTGATGGGAAATGACTTCCACATTCGAATGGATTAGTAATCTAGAAAGATACGACCCCTAGGAATCTATGTAATTCCAATTGAAAATTTAAAATATGGATTTTTTCACTATAGATGGATGTCGATGTTGATGATGATGGTTATTAACATCTATTGAGACCAAAATTGGTCTATTGGACCTTAACAAAGATAAGAGATTACTAGGATTTCTTTAGAATGCTATTTTGATCCTTGAAAAGCATTAGGAGAAGCATTACAAGATGACTATAGTTTTGATGACTTAGATGTTCAACAACACATGTATTCCAATAGAGGACAAACACCTTTAGTAACAACTCACACAACTAGATCAAATATCAACACACTGATGTTTTTATGTGGAAAAACCCCTGTGGGGAAACATCCACAACCCCATCCAATGTGGCCACTTGGAGCAATTTATTAATGCAAAATAAAATATTACATAGAGATTTACTAGAGAGTTTCTCACAATCTATCATCGACAAATAACGCTCCATGCTCTTTAAATAGAGATCATGGACCAATCGGGAGTTAAGCCACAAATCAATATAGTCATTAAGATCGAGGAGAATATGAGCCATCGGATCACTCTATGTCAAGAACATATTGTAACCATCAGATTTCCTAATGTACCGCTTGTCTAAAAGCTTCGCGAAATGCCAATATTTTTTTTGTTACATTCTAAGATAATTTGTAATTGCAATAATAACCAGATGCAGAAGTAATGAATTAATAGTTAACATCACAATCAATTACAATGAAACAAACAATAATAACCATAAATTGATGCGACGATCATCAATGATACCAATTAAAGTACAACAAATTAAATTTGAGCAAATTATTATTAGTCCACCATCATACGTCAAATAAAGTCTAAATACAAGTTCATTACCTAACCACCCACATCCTACACCTGCAGGGTTAGGACCTTCAAGACACATAATCAATGCTCATAGTCCATGATTCTTCCGATTGATTTTGACCATTTAAAGTCTCAAGACTGACCACTGTTATAAGGACTTGAAGATATCTACTTGTTAATCATACCCATTCAACTATTCATGAGTAAATTTATTCTCCAAATATCATACATGCACATATAATTACTCATAACATTAATTCATCTAATTCATCTACTAGGGTTGCTGTGCCATGTTAATAATCAACAACTAAAACATTACTTACTACCAGAATAACAATTATAATATTAAAATGCATGAGAAATTAACTGCATTGAATAATTACAAAATGGACAGCATAACTTTAGCATTACAGTCAAAATTTACCTTATGTGTAAAAGGTAATAATATTCAATCTTGTTTTCTGTATGTACTATATATTATAATAGGTAATATCTCATGAGAATTCAAATTTAAAATGGATAGATGCAACCTTAATATTAAACATATTCATCATAGTCTAGCTTCAATTCCTATGTAAGATACATAATTACATTTAATACTAATCTATTTATTTATTTAATACTATACAATGTGCAACCTCGATAAAATTAATAGTTGTATTTTAGTTCACCTGTAGAAATTTATTGATTATCTTTAACCTTGATTTATCAAAAACTTTGAAAGTGTAATAACAAGAAGCAATCTTTCTAGCTTGAGCTTTCTTCTAAATTCTTGAAACTTGATCTCGGCTAACCATTGGAATTTCCCCTATAGTAATGATTATCATCTCAGATCATTAAAATTGTAAATCCACAATGATTTATTAATCTTTGTTCCAATTGAGGAATGTTTGCTAATAATCGATATAATATTCAACTTACAGAGTTTCTCGAGTAGAGTTTAGTCCTTGGAACTCTCATCAATTTCTGAACTCACGGGAGATTCCATCGTTCAATGTTTACCAAATTTCTTCCAATTGTAATAATCGTTGGTAATGCACTTTTCTTTATACTTTATTTGGTGTATGATGTTGGACTAATGATAAATTTTTCAAGTTTAATTTGGTGTACTTTAATTGGTATCGTTGATGATCATGGCATAAATTCATGGTTATTATTATTTGTTTCATTGTAATCGATTATGATGTTGATTATTATGTCATTAGTTTTGCATATGGTTATTGTTGCAATTATGAATTATCTTAGAATGTAAAAAAAAATAATATATATTATTATTTCATGGAGTTCAAACATCACACCTAACTACAAATGTATATTAAAGAAACACACTTTAACCTAACGACACATTAGACCAAGTTGATCTTCACTAAATCCTAAGTGTCCAAATATCCTAACATTCCCCCTTAAGAACAACTTGGGATAGGATTGAAGGATTTACAAAGGTGGCACAATAGAAGAAGGAATGAGGAATTAGAGACTTACCCCCCCTTAATGACAACTTCCTAAACTACCAACATAGACCAAAGTTTGGAAAACTTTGCTTCTATAAGAGACTTTGTGAAAATGTCTGCAACTTGATATTCTGTAGAAAGAAATAACACTTCAATAACTCAATCATGAATGAGTTTTCTGATGAAGCGCATGTGTACATAAATGTGTTTTTGCACTGATGTTGAACAAGCTCTTTGGTGAGATTGATGGCACTCTGGTTATCACACCAAAGGGTGGCCGAATGTTGCTGTTGGAAGCCAAAATCTAAAAGGATCTATCGAATCCACAAGGATTCTTGACTTGCATTAATTGCTACTTAGTACTTTGCTTCTGCTGAAGAAAGAGAAATAGCTTATTGTTTCTTACAGGTCCAAGTGACAGGTCTTGAACCAAGGATGAAAACATGAACTGTAGTAGACTTTAGATCATTAGGGTTGTCAGCCCAATATGAATTAGTGAAACCAACCAATAAATGAGTCCCCCCTGAGTTGTAATGTATCTCAAACTGAACTATAGCCCAAACATACCGAAGTATCCTTTTAGCTTCTTTCCAATGGATTTCATGGGGTGATTTTATATACCAGGCAATGAGATCAACAACAAAGGAAATATTAGGATGAGTATGAGTCAAATATAATAGGCTACCAACTAACTAACAATACAAGGTGGCATCAACTTCGAGAGAAGTACAAGTGACAACAAGTTTAGCTCCAAACTGAAAGGGAGAAGGGGCTAGTTTAGAATCATGCATGTGAATGTGGTGAATAAGGTCACAAGCATACTTAGACTAGGAAAGAAAGATTCCTTCCTTGGTTTGGAATACCTGGAGGCCAATGCAATAGTGCAAATAGCCTAAGACGATCATTTCAAATTTCTTCTTAAGGTTGGTTTTCACATGGTTTAAAAGTTTAGGGTAACTACTAGTGAGGATAATATAATAAACATAAAGAACAAGGATTATGAGATGGCTTTATATTTTCTTGGTATAGAAATTCGGATTAGAATGGCATCTAGAAAATTCGTTGTCAAGAAGAAAGTTATCCATTTTGGCATACCAAGCTTAGGGAGCTTACTTAAGACCATAAAGATATTTCTTAAGGCGACAAACAAGGCTAGAGTCATTCTGGACATAGCTAGGAGGTTGTTCCGTGTAGATTTCTTCTTGCAAATCCCCATGCAAGAAGGCATATTTAACATCCATCTAATGGACTTCCCATTTATGTGAGGCAACAAGGGCTAGAACAAGGTGGATAGAATTCATTTTGGCTATAGGGGAAAATGTTTCATTATAGTCTATGCCTTCAACTTGAGAGAAACCTTTGGAAACTGACCAAGCCTTATGTATTTCAACACTTCCATTTGATGAATACTTGTTTCTATACACCCATTTACATCTGACAAGTTTTATTCCTTTCGAAAGAGGTACAATATCCCAAGTATCGTTCACCATTAAAGAGTGATATTGTTCATTCATTATTGTATCTCAATCTGGATGACCTGAAGCTTATGCAAATGTTTCTAGATCACGAGTCTTTGAAACTTGAGCCAAAAGAAAAGAGGCTCGTTGGAATTGTGAACGTGTTTGACACTGATACAAATGATTACTAACAATATCACCAACCGCTTCTCGAGTTGAATAGACCCATCTAGGAAGCCGTGGTGTTGGTGCAAGTTCATGTTCAATGGACTCATCTGGAGGAAGGTGAGTATGCATAGGTGGATTTTCATCCTCACTGTCATCATCATCTGAAGAAGAAACTAGAATAGGAACAAAAGATGACACAAACATTGAGGATGACTCATGGGCCAAAGAAGGCACAAACACCAAATTAGGTTCACAAGCAAAGATATTTTCATCAAATTTAACATCTCTTCTAACAATAATTTCATTAGAATGAGGTTGAGGAAGTATATAACCTTTGACATATTTAGAATATCCATCAAAAATACCTTTCTCACTTTTATGTTGTAAAGCTTTCCTTTTCTCATCAGGAATGTGAGCCCATGCTACACTTCCAAATACATAGAAGTGGCTTACATCTGACTTAATTTTATTCCATTCTTCTTCCGATGTTATATTTTTTAGAGTATTTGTGGGAGTGTGATTTACTAAGCAATTTGCACAGTTAATGGCTTCCATCCAATAAGTAAGACTTAATCCCTTAGATTGGATCAAACAATTGGCCATTTCTTTTAATGTGTGATTCTTTCTCTCAGCAACACCATTTTGTTGTGGTGTGTATGGAACAATGTGTTGCATTTGGATTCCTTGTGTAGTGCAGTAACTTGTAAAATTATTGTTCAAATATTTGCCTCCATTATTTGTTCTGAACCTTTGAAGTTGATGCCCATATTTTTTTTCTACAAGGGACTTGTAGGCCACAAACTTGTCAAACACTTCACTCGTAAGTTTTAAGAATTAAACCCAAGTGTGCCTAGAGAAGTCATCAATGAAATTTAAGAAATACTTGCACCTAGAAAAAGAAGGAGAATAAAACAGACCACACAAGTCATTGTGAACAAGTTGCAAAGGGGCCGAGGTGTTCCAAGAGGCACGTTTGTCAAAACTATCCCGATGATTTTTTCCATGAACACAATTGACACAAACACCATCTACGCAAAAAAAAAAAAGGAAGACTAGTCACCATCTATTGATTACATAGTTGTTGCAATGAGCGATAGTTTAGATGACCAAACTGCTCATGCCAAAGTTTTCTCAAGTCATCGCTATAAGCAACAAAAAATGATGGAAAAGATGATGACCCAAAGTTGTCAAACTTATACAACCCGGTAATATCATAAAAAAATCTAGTAGCAAGAACATGCTAATGATCTTTTAAATCCTTGATTACAAATTGATGAGGTGAAAACTGTAGAATTTTACCTTCAACTAAATGAGTGATTTGGTATACTGATAGAGGTTACAAGAAATAATTTGAATGCATAACATCATTGAAATGACCATTATCTACCTGAACTATTCCAAACCCTACAACACTAAGAGATCTATCATCACCAACAAATATTTTCTTGGTGTTACATTCATTAAGAGTAGAAAATATGGATTTATCCTTAGTCATATGATATGATCATCCTGGATCAATAAGACACTCATAAAATTAAGAAGTAGAAGTTGCACTGAATGAGAAACCAAAATTAGAAAGTGCATGTCCATGAGAATAAGAAGAAGAATAAACAATACTAATGTTGTGCTTCTTAATCGTTGTTTCTGAGGCTTCCATATTTTTAAAAGATTTAGACTCCACATGACCATATTTTCCACAAAATTTGCAATGTCTATCACCACTCTTCTTAATTTTGAATTTTGCGCCTTTGTCACCATTAGGAGAAAAAGTTGACAAAGAGGGTTTGGGACCCTTGTTTTACTTGTTGTTGTGGAGAGGATGTTGCTTCTTGGGATTCTTGGATTTACCATTTTGCTGGACCAATAAGGCTTTGTTGGATGTACCTGCAGTATTAATCAATCCAGGCTGCACAAGATTATCTTTCTCTCGAATCAGAGCATCAAAAAAAGACTCAAGAGAGGGTTGTTTATAAGCAATCCTAATAACTTCTCTAGTGGCATAAAAGGTAGATACAAAAACATAATATGCACTACCAAGCTTAGGAAGAATAACATATATGCATCGATATTCCTTCAGATCTAGTTGGCATTCTATACACAAAAGTCTAAGTGTTTTGAACTTAGATAAGTAATCTTCAATGCAAGGAAAATCATTTGGGCTTAAAATCATTAACTAATTTTCCAACTGGTGGGCTCGAATAATATTGTATTTACCAAACACAACTTCAATATTTTCTCAAGCTTTATCTCATACCTTAATTCCTTGAAGGTGAAACCTTAAATCAAGAGAGATGGACATTCCGATTAATCCACGTGCTTCGTCATTCCTACCATCCCATTTGG
>SNQJ01S0062716.1:6992-18781 GCA_010110895.2 Picea sitchensis
TTTTAAGGAGAAAATTAAGTATTTATATTATTCTTTCCCTCATATAAACTTTTTCAAAAGGTAACCACTTTTCTCAACAATGATTTAAACAAGTTTTTAATAAAACATAATTAACTTATACCAAAACTTCAATAACATCACATAACCACCCTTTCATAACCAAAGTAGATTTTAAATTTTCTCCCATAAAATTCATGAAGTTTATCCATTCACATTATCCATATATCAAAACACAATGATAGAATATTATTGCTCTAAACTCAGCCCTAAACATTTAGTTTTTTCAAGATAAAATTCTAAATCTCATTTAGTTTTTTTCATGATAAAATTCTAACAAGATTTAGGAAAAGGCCGCACATAAATAAAAGTATTAATAAAAAACTTACATAAAATATTCATGATTGATTACAATTATAATTTGTAATGTCCATATATTTATTTGGGGTTTGTGCATAAGAAATTATAATTATTACTTTAAAAGCATGTGAGAAAACCATTATAAAATTATTAATAAAAAACTTACATAAAATGTTCATAGCTGATTACAATTATAATTTGTAGTGTCCATATACCTATTTGGGTTTTGTGCATAGGAAATTATAATTATTGCTTTAAAAGCATGTGAGAAAACCATTATCTATATGAGCTTTTCCTTAATTTATAATGCAAATCAATGAAATATTACTTCATTAATTGAATCTTGGAAAATTTTGCTTCATATTACACGTTCAAAACAATGTAAATTTTTTCATTAGATTATTATTAGATTTCCTTATAGATAATTTTCCATGAATTCCTTATAGTTCATGGAAAACACCATGTAAATGAGAAGAACAATTTATACCCATCTTTTTTAAATAAATCAATTTTGATTTCTTTCTGGAAATATCAAACAATCCCACCATTTTTAAAAAAATCTATAAACAAGTGAGATGTTTACTCTAATTTCTGATTTTTCTTTTGAAATATCAAATTAATGTTTTTATCATGAAAATAAAACATGCATAATTTCTTCAATATATATTTTCTTAAATTATATTTAAAAATTAATTTCATATGATCTAATTCAAAAATGTAATTTTTTGCTCACAGAATTTCTATTAACAAGGGCACTAGATTTTATGCACTAAGTATTAAAAACAAAGAATTATAATTATATAAAAAAATCAAAACAAGCACACACTAAAGTCTTCAAACTTTATTCGATGATATGAATCCTATATCTAAACAAGGAAGCTCAATGGAATACATAACAAAGACACTATCACTCATACATTTATTAAACCTACAAAATTGATTTTAATCATTTCACTTTCGAAGAAATAAATGATTTGACATCTTTGTGCTTAAAAAATGAATTTAGGAAAAATTGAAAAATTATAGTAAAATGAATTTAATGAAAAATTGAAAAATCAGAACATTTCATTATAAGGTACAAACTTCTCTCCGTCATCATACATTGAAAATCAAATTACATGAATAGAATGGATTCGCCAACAAATAGCAGTTTTTTTTCTTATTCAATGTAAAATATATGATTATAGTTTCTTATTCACTATAAAATATATGATTATAACAAGCATCTTATAACATTGTAGAAAGGAAAGCATGGAAGCATAAAGATAATCTTGTGCTCAACACTTGAAACTGATTTGTTGAGAGATGTTTTCGGATGAAGCATAAATAACACTTAAAAATATAGTACAAAGGTTTGAAAATATGGAAAATGTTCCAAAACAAGAATTTGAAATTGGATATCCCAAAAAAAAATTCAAAACCTACAAATGAAAGGCTCAAAGTTACAAACTTCAACTCCAAAAAATTCCAAAATATAAAACATAAATTTCACATGATGTTACCTCAAAGTTTAATTCTAAATGGATTCAAAGTTGACCGAAAAAACATATTAATAAAAAAATCAAGAAATAAATTTTAAAAACTTTTTTAGTAAAAAACAATTCTACGAGAAATTGTTAGACAAACAGATTTCTCTGATTATTTCTGTATAATCCAAGAGCCCTAGGGGTTTTTCAGCATGCCGAATCCATTTGTACATTCAGAAATGAATTTTAAACAACAAAAAATAGTGATTTCATGCACATTTATATAACCGGATTCCAACAAAAAAAAAACAATTTCCTATAACAGTTAGACAACACAGTTATCTATAACCTCAAAGAATAAATAGAAGTGAAACTAGCTTAGGGGTTAGAGAACAACCAACAATAAAGAAAAAGCATGGACAATTTTCCAGGCTTAACCTTATTAATGGAAAAAGGAGTGACCTAAACAACATTTCAAGGTGACTCTTTCCTTACCATTAGATCTCTTGCCCCACATTAATCAAATGAAACTTCCATTGATACACGCCTTGTCGAAGTCTTTGAAAATCAATAAATGCAAGTTTCAAATGAAAAGCAACTGAAACTAATAAACACAGTTTTCGAATGAAAAACCACTGAAAATGCATAGTCCAAAATCTGGTAAACACATCAGTAAAGGTATGTATCCTAGACTATATTCATTATGATCTTTGGGGTCCATCCCCAAAGCCCTCTTTTGGAGGATCATCATATTTCGTCATTTTTATAGATGATTTCTCTAGAAAAGTTTGGATCTATTTATTAAAGAGGAAAGTTGATGTTTTCGATATATATAAGCAGCTTAGAGCTCTGGTTGAAAAGAGTACTGGCAGGTCCATTAAATGTCTTAGATCAGATAATGGAACATAATTTACTTCAAAGGAGTTTGACAATTATTGTAAGAAGGATGGGATCGATAGACATAGAACAAATGTCTATACTCCGCATCAGAATGGTGTTGTTGAACACATGAACAAAACTCTCCTTGAGAGAGCAAGAAGCATGCTAAGTAATGCAAAGTTGTAGCAGGAGTCGTGGGGAGAAGCATTGTTGACAGCATGTTACTTGGTTAATCGATCACCATCAACAACGATAGACTGCAAAATTCTAGAAGAGGTATGGTCAGATCAACCATGTGATTATTCTAATCTTAGAATATTTGGTTGTGATGCTTATGTATTTATTCCGAACAATCAACGTTCCAAATTAGATCCTAAATCAAGGAAACTGATCTTTGTTAGATATGGTGATGGAGTCAAGGGATATAGATTGTGGAATCCTATTTCTCACAACATCGTCATTAACAGAGATATAATACTTGATGAATTTTTGTTCTCAAAATCAGATGTAAAGAGTGATATGAAATAGGATAATATACCATAATCACAACAAGTTCAGTTTGATATTCAATCATCTATGAGGAAGAATCATGAGGATGTCCATGATGAGGATATTCATGAAGAAACCCCTCGGTAAGATGAACATACAAAAACACCTCAAGAAACAGAGGAAGTGCCACAACAAACTCTAAGAAGATCTATATGGATCAAATCATTTCCTAAAAGGTATGATGCTTTTGTCACTTCTGTTGCTTTGATTTCTAGTGAAGGGGAACCAAGTTGTTATCAAGAAGCATTGGAGGTATCCAATAGTGACAAATGGAAACAATCAATGAAGGAGGAAATGGATTCTTTGGAAAAGAACAAAACATGGGATCTAGTAGAACTTCCTGAGAACATAAAGGTAGTTGGTTGCAAATGGATATACAAATTAAAGAAAGGAGTTGATGACATAGTTGTAAAGTACAATGCAAGACTAGTTCTAAAAGGTTTTTCTCAGAAAGCATGTATTGAATTTCATGAGACATTTTCTCCAGTTGTAAAACTTGTTTCAATTAGAATTGTATTAGCACTAGTTGCCTTACATAATCAAGAGTTAGAACAGTTAGATGTTAAAACAACATTCTTACATGGAGATTTAGATGAGGACATTTTCATGGAACAACCGGAAGGGTTTGTTCAGAATCGCAACAAGAAATTTGTTTGCAAGCTCAAGAAATCATTGTATGGCCTAAAGCAAAGTCCCAAGAAATGGTACAAGAAGTTTGATTCTTTCATGATGAGCCAGAAATTTACCAGAAGTGAGTATGATCATTGTGTTTACTTTAAAAGGTTGGAAAATGACATATTCATTATTTTGGTGCTTTATGTTGATGATATGCTTGTAGCAAGCATAAGCATATGAAATTAATAGGTTAAAGGCTCAGTTGGCTAGGATGTTTGATATGAAGGATCTAGGAGCAACAAGACAAATTTTGGGCATGGAGATACACAGAGACAGGAAAAATGGCAATTTGTGGTTATCACAAGAGAAGTATGTGGATAAAATACTTCAGAGGTTCAGTATGAATAGTGTGAAACCAGTTAACATCCGTTTAGCTTCTCATTTTAAGCTTTCTTCAGGTTTGAGTCCTAGTAATGATGAAGAAAAGGAATATATGTCTCGTGTACCATATGCTAATGAAGTAGGAAGTTTTATGTATGCGATGGTATGTACTAGATCATATATACATGCAACTGGTGTTGTTAGTAGGTACATGGCAAATAAAGGAAAAGAGCATTGGGAAGCAGTGAAATGGGTGCTTCGGTATCTTAAAGGCACAAGTAATTATTGTATCACTTTTAATGGTTCTAGTGATGAAGTTTGTGGTTATGTTGATTCTGATTTTGCAGGTGACCTAGACAAAAGAAGATCCACTTTTGGATATGTCTTTACTCTTGCAAGTGGTCCTATTAGTTGGATGTCGAAGATTCAAAGTATTTTTGCTTTATCCACTACAGAGGCAGAATATATATATGTTTCACATGCTTGCAAAGAGGCAATCTGGGTAAAAGGTTTACTAGATGAGTTAGGAAGATTTCAAAAAAAATGTATAAATTTTCTGTGATAGTCAAAGTGCTATTCTTTTGGCCAAAAAATCCAGCTTATCACAGTAAGACAAAACATGTTCCTATAAAATATCATTTTTTGACATGTAATTGATGAAGGTGGAGTGGCTCTTGAAAAAGTTCACACTCAAAAGAATTATGCAGACATGTTCACGAAACTAGTGGTATTAAAGAAGCTACGTTGGAGTTTGGATTCTATTGGCTTGCAGAAAAGGTGATAGAATAAAACAATGAGCAAGGTGTCAGGTAAATTGTTTTCAAGGTGGAGATTGTTGAAACGTGTGACAATGGAACCCCGAAATTCAAGGAGTAGTCATTTACATCAACTCCTATCATTGTGGTTTCAGTTGTGTATGTGTCAACTTGTCTGGAGTAAGGATAGGAGATCATTTATTATTCATTTGTGGTAGCTCTTTGAATATAGGTTGGGTTTTCTGTAGGTGAATTAAGCCTGGTGTGATTCTGTAAGATGATTGTAATCTCCATTTCTAAACATAAGAAATAATCGATACTATTGTTTGGTGAATGTAGCCCAAATTTGGGTGAATCACGGTTAAATCTCTGAGTCCATATTATGTGTTTTCATCTTTTATTTATTATGTATTTATTTATTTTTCCGTTGCGTATTAGTTCGTTTTGTGACTAAAATTCAACAAGGGGATCTTTGCAGTAATTGTCTTATGAGTTGCCAAAACCAACTCCGCTGAGCAAGCTAGTATACACCTGTGAAACCTTTCATTGGAAAATAATGATATCAAGTTGTTGCTTTGTAATCTCTGTGACTCCGCTCAGCACATAGCATCCAAAACTCTACAATATAGTTTCAATGCCTCCATCTTTTGCTACACTGCCCATATCTTGTCCATCAAAACTGCAGTATGTAAGCTTCCAGCAACAAATAGGTCAATCCACTACTGGGAAAAATAGAATATTGTATGTGCTCTGCTAATAAATAACATCATCAGTTACATCTCTGTCACAAGAAGCAAAAACTATTTAAGCTCTTGATAAGATTTTGCTAGAATAGGTGGTATGATAGTCCGAAGCCACTTAGCATTCGTTGTGCTCAGTGGCATAGGATGCAACATCTTTAGATTAGAACATGTTCCTAAAGCTGATGGAGACACTAGTGAAGATGATAAACTTGTTATTCCTTTCATTGGGGAGGATATAGGCTCAATATACTTGAGTTGCACGATTCAAATGAAACAAGACAATATCTTGATGTATCTTCTAAATAAACAGCTACATAAAAATAATCACTACATGCCACCTGAATAATTCATAAACATTTTGCAAATTGGTCGATGTGAGTGAGGAATTTTTAAGCATGTTGCATATTGCACAAGTGCTTTTTAATCATGCAGATATATGATTTGATTTTATAAAGCCCTATAAAGGGTATCTAAAGGCTGTGATTATAAGCTTATAAGATGTAACTTGGTTGACTCATGTTTGGTTGAGACATGTAATTAAACATGTAGATGTTTGGACTTTTCGATTTGAAGCTTATTGGATTTCAAAATAACATCATACCTAAAAGGAAATTGAAAAAGAGGTTGCTCATTTTCTTCCAACAAAGTTTTGACATTAAACAAAACATGGATAATTATGCAGCCAAGAAGTATACCTTTTCCCTCACTACTTTGACAGACATAATAGACAGATGCACCAACATAACTAAACAAACCATCCTTATCATTCACAAGAATCTTCTCATCAAGCTCTTCCTTATCATGAATTGCATCTTCTTAATTATTCTCTAAAATTCTTGTGTTTGAAACAAGAGAGGTTTCCTCCATAAAACCCTCTAAATAGCTAAAGGCCTCTGTAAATGCCAAAGCCATATGTAAAGCTTCCAAAATCATATTAAGATGTAAGTGATAAAATTGAAGCTTCCAAAATCATATTAAGATATAAGTGATAAAATTGAAGCTTCCAAAATCATATTCAGATATAAAAATAATAAATGCAGTGAAGATACATCTCAGTGTCCATATCCTTCAACTCTCTAACTTCAGATTCTGAGCTTGTAAATGGGATTTTCTTTGAGTATAAACCATTTCAATAGTCTTTGATGATTTTCAAATATGATAGAAGTTGCACAGAGAAGCTACACGATCAACTCCCCTGTTGGATTTGTACACATACCCATGAATAAACTCCATAGTAGTAATTATTGATATTGAAAGAAGTATGGAATTTATACAAATAGTTGAGACGATTCAGTCTCTGTAACTAAATAACAAAAAATAAACTAAATGTAACTGATAGTTAACTAACACAGTCTAGCTAAATGTAACTAACAGTTAACTAACACAATCCCGTAGGAGTCCCGTAGGATTCGTTAACATTCCCCCCTTAATCTGAAGGGACATCTGACATGCCAAGCTGCGTTCTGAATTTCTCAATTTTTTCACGGCCCAGTGCTTTAGTAAAGATATCTGCAATTTGCTCTGATGTATAACAATGTGTCAGATGAATGGTTTTGGCCTCAACATGATGTCAAATCAAATGATATTTGGTGTTGATATGTTTGGTTCCATCATGGAATTTAGGATTTTTGGCCAATTGTATTGCATAAGTATTGTCAACAAAGAGAGGCGTTGAAGTCACCTGTTTCTCCTGCAAGTCTTCAAGAATTTTCCGAAGCCAAATGATTTATTTTGTGTCTTGATCTGTTACAACATATTCAACTTTAGTTGTAGAATCAGCAGGAACTGATTGCTTTCGTGATCTCCAAGTGATGGATGTTGATCCAAGATTCATGAAATAACTTGAAGTACACACCCCATGCTCTTTATCTCCATCAAAGTCAGAATCTGAGTAACCAATGAGATGGAAGTATGAAACTTTAGAATATTTGATGCCATATGATTGAGTGCCTTTTAAATATTTTAGCACTCGTTTTGGTGTTGTCCAATGACCTTCACAGGGCTGATGCATAAACCTGGAAAGTATTCCTACAACAAAAGTTATGTCAGGACAAGTAATAGTTGTAAGATAAATTAAACTTCCAACAAGTTGTATGTACTTTGTTGGATCCTCAAATGCACTACCTTCATTTGAAGTAAGTTTTAGATTCTGCTCCATTGGAGTAGAAACAAGATTACAATCCTTCATCTCAAATTTTCTCAATAGTTCTCCAATATATTTCTTCTGAGAAATAAAAATGTGCTTCGATTTTTTATCTACTTCAATTCCTAGATAATAATGTAGTAATCCCAAATATGTCATATCAAAAACCTTTTGCAACTCATTTTTAATAGATGTTATATAATCATCATTATTTCCCGTGATAAGAAAATCATCTACATAAACAACTAGATATACAATTGATCTTCCAACTTTCTTAACAAATAAAGTTGCATCATCTAGATTGAAATGCTTATAATTCAACTTGAGAAGATATTCAGTTAACTTTTCATACCAAGCACAGGGTGCTTGTTTTAAACCATACAATGATTTTATCAATTTGCATACTTTATTCTCTTTTCCTTTAATAGAAAAACCCTATGGCTGCAACATATAGACATCTTCTTTTAAATCTCCATTTAAGAAGGCAGCTTTTACATCCATGTGATGTATTTTCCATCCTTTTTAAGATGCAAGAGAAAATAAAGTTCTAATAGTGCCCCATTTTGTTGTAGGAGCAAATGCTTCTGTATAATCAATACCTTCTTTTTGTGCATACCCCTTTGCTACAAGTCTTGATTTGTGCTTATCAAGAGAACCATAAGCTTTATACTTAATTTTATAAACCCACTTACTACCAATTGGTTTGATGCCATTAGGAGGATCCACCAACCTCCAAGTGCCATTTTTAATAAGAGCATCATACTCTTTATGCATTGCATCTTTCCATTCCTTACAACTAGTGGCTTCTTCAAAAGTAGTAGGTTCATTAACAACAGAAAAATTTAACTCAAATTCACCATACCATTTTGGCATTGTCTTGGTTCGTGTTGATCAGCTTATTGATTGCTGCAATGTTTGCTCAGTTTCAAGAGTCTTTGAAATAGGTTCTTCGGGACCATTATTATCCTCCAATTTTCCCTCGGTAGGAACATTATTATCAACTAATTTTTCTTCTACAAAAACATTATTATCATAAAAAACATTGCTATCAACTAATTTTTCTTTATTCTTTGATGTGGTCTCATTCTCTGGAGTTGTTGAAGGAAAATCCACAGACTGGTCTAGAATATGAATCCCCCCTTCAGGATGTGGAAGATCATTATCCCATTCATAATAAATTTTCTTGGAAGAGAATCTATCCAAATGATTGTGTTGCCTATCAATAGTAGAAGCATCTTTAGCAAATTCGAGAAAAAACAACAATTTTTTTGTTTTCCTCATCATACAATCGATAAGCTCTGGAGGTATTAGAATACCCCAAGAAAAGACATTTGTGACTTCTTGCACACAATTTGTCACGTTGTTGTTTAGGAATTAAAGCATAACATGGAGAACCAAAAACTTTGAAATGTTGAACAACAAGAAGACGATTATACCACAATTCATAAGGGGACTTATTATTGATGGCAGTAGAAGGACATTGATTGCGAATATAAATGGCACAAAGTACTACTTCTCCCCAAAACATCGACCTGACATTCTGAAAAAACATCATTGACCTTACCATATTAAGCAAAGTGTTGTTCATGCGCTTTGCTACATCGTTCTGTTGTGGAGTATAAGGGACGGTGGTTTGATGTTTAATACCATTATCCTGTAAGTAATTTTCAAATGCATTAGAGGTGTATTAGCCACCATTATCTGATCGTAGAGTGCCAATATTAAGTTCAGTTTCATTTGTAATCCATAAATGAAAATTCTTAAAAGTTGCAAAAACCCGAGATTTATCTTTCAACAAGTAAACCCAACACATATTGGTGTAGTCATCAATAAAAGTCAACAAATATTTATTACCATTTGCAGACTGAACAGGTATGGGCTCACATAAATCAGAATGTATGAGACCTAACTTCCTGAAATCTCAGGAAGTAGATCCATAAAAAAGTTGTTTACAATGCTTGCCTAAAATACACGCATTACATGGAGAAAGCTTTCTTGACCAAAACGAGCATGCCACAACAAGATGGAAGACAACGTATTACTATGTTGAGCCAAAGGAGCTGAATTAGATTGAAAAAAGGATGTCCCTTTAAGTTTTAAAAGTTTGTCTTCTTCAACACCGGTCATAACAATCACCTGATCATATGATTTTCTTATTTCAATTATTCCATCAAACATATGTATAGAATGTCCGTGTTGCCTAATATGTATGAGAGACATCAGATTTCTTTTTAATTGAGGAATGTAAAGAACACCATTCAAAATATAATCAACAAGTCATGGTAAGCGAAGTCGAATAGATCCAATTCCTGAAGGCTTTAACTGGGACTTAAAATAAACTATTCCATCAATGTGATTACTGAATGTCTCAAAAAAATATCTGCTGAAGGTCATATGGCAAGTGGCTCCAGTATCTAAAATCCAAGTGTCTTCCCAAGAAGCAAAAGAAGTGTTAAGAAATTCAGGTGGTTTTCCTTTGTCTGGAGGTTGTTGCTCTTTCTTCTCACTAATCATTTCCCAAAGAGTGCGACAATGAGAAAAGGTATGACCTAGTTTACTACACCTATCGCACTTAAGAGATTGTTTATCATTCTGAAAATGTTTTTGCTATCTATCATCTTGTTGTCTGTCTCCTTGATGATAATGACCCCCCCTGCCTCTAAATGGTCTCTTACCACGGCCTCTATTACTATTGTCAAATCTAGCAGAGTCTCCTCTAGGTTTCTTCTCTTTCTGTGCAAGACACAAAGTCTCAACTGTGGAAGTGGAAAAGGATTCTTTCTTCCCAAAAGCTTTCTCTCTTTTAGCAATTTTGTCTACAAGAGTATCAAAAGTCATGGCTTTCATTTGTCCACTAGCTTGAAGAGACTCTAAGTAGTGCGAATAGGTAGGATATAGGGCTTTAATAAATGCAGTGAGTTGTAAATCAACATTGATACCAATTGAGTCAATATCATGAAAAAGAGCTTTAATTTCGGAAGCTAACTTCATGGGATTATTATCTTTCAGTTCCAGATTAAACAACTTCATCAACAATTATATAATTTCCAGCTCTGAATGGGAGTCATAAAAATCTTTTAATTTTTGTAATGTTTTAAACGTTGTGGTACTGGAAAGAATATGTCTGCTTACCTCTTCAATGACTGAGGCAGTTATTAAAGCATGTGTCTTTTTATCTTTACTCTTCTAAATTGCAAGTTGTCTGGCATCTGTAGGTTGCTCTGGTTCATTGTCACCCTTGCCTTCACAAATTTCCTCCCATAAATCATTAAAAATAAGAGTATTTTTTTATTTTCCGAAACCATTCTTGGTAATTTTCTTGTCCGAAGAGCACTACTCCCACAATCGATATTAATGAATGCATTGTAAACTAATCTGTGTAAATGAAATTCCACTTGCAAAGAAAAAAAAATCTCACAACAACCACACCTTCGACCTTGGCTACTGAACAACGACTTTATAGACTGCTCAGTACACAGGCCCAGCTCGTTACTGCTCCACTGCGATCTCCCTTGCAGTGAGACCCTTCATGCACAAACTGGAAGGGAACTAAAACGAGGAGAAACGAAATAGACAACGACTATCCAGCAAAAGACATCGACTATTCAGCAAAAGACAATGACTATCCAACAAACAACGATTTTAACAGTGTTGTACACAGGCGGCTCCTCTCGAATCTGGAGCAGACCGCGATCACTGGAGAAGAGTGTGTATACCACGAAGGTGATACCGCGAAGCAGGAGAAGATTGCATATTCTCCACTCTTGTGCTCCACGTCCTCTCCATGTAGGTCGTGCTCTGATCTGGGCGTATTCTCCCTCAACGATCTGATCTAGGCACACTCCCTCAGTGAGAGAGTAGATATTTCCCATCCGTGAAGTCTGTTTCTTGGAAGTCAAAG
>SNQJ01S0062716.1:18791-39726 GCA_010110895.2 Picea sitchensis
TTAGATTATGGGTCTGAGTCTGAGCGTTAGACATTGTGTTTAAGGGCAGATTGCCTCGAAATAATGATTTTACTACAGGAGAGTCCCAGGGAGGTTTTCTTCTGTAAGATTTGGGAGGATAGGTATATCTAACTAAACTTTCTGGAGTCGCCAAAAAGTTTTATTGAAATTATCAAAGGGATGAGAGGATCACCCTCAGTGGAGTATCCATGTAATCTTTTGTGAATGAAGGCTTTGGATAAAGGCTTACCAAAAAAGTGTGATTCGAGGAAGATTGACTCAGTGTTCCTCAACAACGACGCCAAAAATGTTATCGCACAATATGTACTTTCCCAAATCCCAAGGAAAGTAAGGGAGATAGGCGTAACAAACATGATATCCTATCACTGTCACCTTAATAGGAAATTCCCACTTTCAAGGGATAGGAAAGGTCTTCCCCAGGGGAGGAGTCCTTGGTAACCTAAGGGGATGGAAAATTAGGGTTATGTTCAAGATATATTCCCTCCCTCTCACTGGTTACCAAAGTCACTAAATATGTGTCCTAAAGATGGGGTTAATGAAGTGCTTGATGTACTTGCCTGGAACAAGACAATAGAGCATGCATATACAATAATTCCAAGTACAAAGATGATAATAATACCTCAGTAGGCAATGGAGAGTGAAAATAAGTGCTAGCTGATATAAAATTGTAGCAATTAATAAGTTTACAACAACAATTGATAAAACGTAACAACTGCAAAAAATACTCCTCAGAAAAGCTTGAAAAGACAATGAAACGATAGCATTGACTAAGTAGTATGATAATAATTTGTCATAAGAAATTTCAAGAATGATTAGCTAGCAATTAAAGTTTAGTATGCAAAAAATTTGCCGCAATTAGGGTTCTAGGGTTTCACTAGTCACTAGATCAATTCAATGGAAAACTTGGCAAATAGAAAGTAAGAAAGTAGAAATTTAAGTTACTTACTTCAA
This sequence comes from Picea sitchensis, assembly GCA_010110895.2. NCBI lineage: Eukaryota > Viridiplantae > Streptophyta > Pinopsida > Pinales > Pinaceae > Picea > Picea sitchensis. The sequence continues at coordinate 19,764 of SNQJ01S0062716.1, forward strand.
GCATTAAGTATACCATGCAATTTCATAATCTTGTATGAGAAAATAAGAGCATACACAAACCATTCAATAGATGACAAAAATGCAGATTTTACTTACTTGCACCATGAATAATCATGAAAATACCATGCAAGATCACCGTAAAAACTTCCAAGATTGATCCAAGTTGCAAAAATAGCCTTATACAAGAGCGTGCCTTACAATTTCAGCCAATATCCCTCACTAGGGCGACCTCTTCTCTTGTGTGATAAGATGTTATGATAAAAATGAATGTACTTTATGCTTATTTATACAAAATTTTGACCTTTAAGTAATTTTAGGTAAAAAATAAGGCCGACCTGGCCAATTTACAATAAAATTCAATTTTGACATAATAAAAATTAATTAGCATCTAAATACACTTCCAAGGGTGACGACATGCCCTTGTAGAGCGACATTGAGGCCTAAAGGTGGAACATTGAGCCTAAAATGTAGGGCGCTTGACCTCTAGAGGCCCCAAATGATGCCCACACGTGCCACCAGGCTCATAAATGCCTCCAAAATGAAAACCCTAGTTTTAGATGACATCTAGGGTCATGATGATGACGTCTAGGGCCCTTAAGGGACAATGTCCATGTGGAAGAGTAAGGTTCCCCTAGGTCTAGGTCTGCCAGGGTGCCTCCAAAGGCAACATCCTTCTTTTTCCCGGTGCAAATCTTCAATTTATTCTTACCCCTGACTGGAGTTGCAACATCCATCTGTGGGCTTTAAGGCCCCATGAATGTCCGAGCTAATCATTCCCTCATGTGTACATGTCCACAGGGAAAGGTCCTGCAACAACAACAAGTACACCCTCTAGGGGTTCATAAGTCATAGGGATCATAGCATGTAAATCACATCTAATAATTAAATTACCCAAACATGTGCATCAAACCCTCCTTAACCCATAAAAATTATCAAAGACGTTATGCAATTTGACAAGTTAGGTTTGGAGAAGGTCTTAGGGTGTCCTATTGGGCTAACCTCTCTTAATTTTGGGGTGTTTCCTAGGTGGGATCTAATCAAAGTCATGTAAGTGTATGAGGTGGCATGGGGTAAGTGTTTGGGCATGAGGTGCATGTAATAACAGGGAAATGTAAAGTCTTACCTGTGGGTGCCTTTGTAGACGACGAGTTGCACCTTGTCATAAATGCAATTGTTTCCTAGCCCATTCATTGCCTTTTATTCTTAGCTTTATTTCTTTTGATCTTTTTCTCTTGTGATTCAAGGTAATAGTTGAGGGCCATTACCCTGGCTTGACGACCAGAGGTGACAATGTTATCCACAAACATGTCACGGAAATGAGAAGGTTGGCTCGTGATGAGACCCCCTTTCTCTTGGCTATGTCACCAAGAGCCATTACCCTAGATTGGTGACCAGACAAATGGTAATCTCATATTGTTACATGCCCATGGTCATAATAGGTCGGGTCGTAATGAGACCCCCTATCCATCAACTAATATCTTGAGTGTTTATATTATCTTATGGGTCCCCTTTTCTTACTGAGAATATTTTCACTTCTTTCTCAGGAATCCATGGGCGAAGCATCTCAAAGGTTTCAACATTGGATTTTAACTCTTTCCAGATACTTTTACCCTCTGGGCCTTTAGCTCTTTTTTCCCACAAGGTAAGGTACAACACTTCCTAGTGTAGCCAATCCCAATTACCAAACAAGGATGAGGGAGATGAAATGAATAAATATGGAAAATGGTAAGTATGGAGGGAACAAACGATGACTTTTCACAGACCCACCCAGTATCAACCCATCCTAAATGGAAATCAACCTACTAGGGCACCATGTTACCCTTCCAGGTATGAATGATGCAAATAGCATAATTTCCATGAAAACGTCATGAAATGAAGAAGGATTCAATACAACATATTCAAGTGCTTCAAAAATCAGAGTGATACATACCATGATACTCGTACTCATTACCTCATGGAGCAAGACTCACCGCCACTTCAGGACCAGGATGGTGGGATGGATATTATTGTTGGTGATAAGTGGATTGCACTGAAGAAAAGAGGGGCCCTTCGGGGCCATGCTCAAGTCGTCTGGCTCTTGGTACTCCATGTATAGGACCCGTGGGCCTCGAGACGTGATTTCCTTAGTTATCCCTAGGCTAGGGTATAACATCTCCAACTCGAGGGCATTTTCTCACCGTAGAGCGCATGAGAACCTCAATATATTTTGTATGAACTGTGCCAAACTATGGAATGGTTATTTATATTGCTAACATAAGTCTGTACAATTCCCAGAAACCTTGGTAGAGGATTAACCTTAACACTACTGCCTTCTTATCTATGCTTCCAATTTCACCTATCTATCCACCTAAAGCTCAAGTGTAGTTGCAATGGCAGTAAGCATGGTAGTGACCCCATTTGATGCAAAATAAGGAGAAGATTATCTCTTCCAATTTCGGTCTCCATACATGAACATGGAGCCGTCACATTTAATGACCATCATTTGTGTTAGAAATAATAGGTGTGCTCGTTTAACCATAGACAATATAGCAATATTGTCACCCAACCATAGGCCGAATCCACCCCCCAACACCTTAACATTGACAGAGAATAATTCTGTAAGCAAACCCTAAGCCTAATAGCCAATCAATGTAGCGTACCTCTCTCTAGATCTAGCACACAAGGTAGAAATTCCAAACCATAACCAATAGAAAGTCCAAGCCTAAATCGAGAATACAGGTTGTAGTAGCTTCAGCTGCAACTACTCTGCAGACTTGCGCACTTACTCAGTTTCTGCAGTGCACACTCTTACATTTCTGCAGTTGCAAGTTGTGTGTATCAAATGAGCTCTGGTTCCCTATATTTATATTATTCTCTTTAAGCTCTCTGGGCCGACTTCTATTTCTGGAGGCTAAAGACTCAATATAAAATATTCTCTTTAGTTGAATTCTCTTCTAGGGTTATGTCCAAGTCTTTAGGGTTTCTTCTTTCTTCCCGAAATATTCTATTCTTGTCACGGTTACATGTGGAGGTTAATACCTCCCGCAGCTACCATAATATCAACACTCCCTCCTAGCTAGAGATGTATTGAAAGAAATGGTCTTGAGAAAAAACATACCATTCAATCGGTAGCATCATCATAGACATAAAAACTATCTCATGATTAGATCATGAACACCCTCATCACTATCAGTATCATCTGATAGCATCAACTGCATCATCTCTCAAAGCCATACTCCATTTGAGTAATCAGGCATGATGCTGAATAAGTAACTCACTCCACAGAGTGATACAAGATCGATTCTTCTAATCCGGACATATGTCCTAGAAGAATAACTATTCCAACAGATGTTGGAAGCCACGCCATGGGCTACAAGGACTATTCTTCTAATCCAAACATATGTCATAGAAGAATAATTGTTCCAACAGATGTTGGAAGCCATGCCATGGTCTACAAGGACTATTCTTCTAATCCAGACATACGTCCTAGAAGAATAAATGTCCTGGACCATTTTCTATCTGGAGAATGTTTGTCCATCAACATACTGACTATCCATCTAGTTGATAATCATCTTCAACACTACTGATAGTCTACATGGTAATTAAAACAACGTCATTCAATATAACACAATTGTGTCTATCCATAGTAGTACACAACTACTATCCAGTGGTACATAATCACACCAAGTAGCACACAATTACTTAATCAATGACACATAGTCACAACCTGTGGAACACATCCACCACAGTAGCATACATGTACTGTCCAGAGACATATTGTCTTCATAGCAATCATATCATCTGATATCAACCTACATAAAACAATATCATGATATAAACTGAGGCGTATGGGCCATTCTTCCACTCACATCTGTGAGATATGGAAGAGCATCTTCCCTCAGAAAGTAAAACATCAGCCATGGGCTATCTAGACTATTCTTCTCAAGAACAGAAGAATAACTGTCCTGATTTTTTAGGCTGGACCATTCACCTAACTGGGCCATTCCTCTGGCACTAGTCATAGTGAAACTTGGAGAGACTGAGTCTGCCTTAGGGAATGCCTATCCCTGATTGTTGAACCTGGACCATTCCTTCGACACTAATCATAGTGAAACCTGGATAGAATGAATTATCCCTAGGGAATGACTGTTTGGACCATTTCCTAACAAAAGCGACTGTCCTGCAGCAACCTCCAAAACAAACCATTTTTCGAAACTACTCCAACTGTGAACTTCGAAAGAATGACTGCCCGATGAGGCAGGCCATTCTATTTGACCACTAATTAGAGTGACTGCCAAGAAGAATGATTTTCCTAGACCATTCCCCCACACTGGACACAAGAGGAATCACTGTCTATGGTACATCAACAATCTATCGAACCATTTTCATTACGAAAATGATTGTCTGATCTGGACCATTTTCTGAATTGGAAAATGCATGTCCGTCAGAAATATCAAACCACTTTCCAAATTGGAAAGGAACTGCTTATCCTGGACCATTTTTCAAACTGAAAAAATGGTTGTCCATAAATCAATAACATATCAGTTCTCCCTCCCAACCTGGGAGTAATCTCTTCCTTTTTCAATAAGGAAGTCGTCTCCACGAGCCCCAGCTTGCAATTTTTTTTATCTTAGATAGAGGCTTTACCAAAATATTTGTTATCTGCTCATCGGTGGTGATATACTGGAGAACCACTTCTCTCTTCTAGATTTTATCACAGAGAATATAATGCTTGATCTCAATGTACTTCATTCTATCATGGAACACTGGTTTTCTCTGAAGGCTTTCACATAGCTCGGATAATTACAATATATCATGGTTGAATTCGATACTTTTGTTTCCTTCTAGCTCACGACGTCATGGTAAATCTCAAACTAAAATATTTCCAAGTAGAACTTCTTCTTTCATCATGAGAGTTTGTCATGGATTAGCAATCTATCATCTTGGACTTCTGAGTAACCATTTTGATACACTATCTCTTGTCATAGAATTTTTTCACCATGCTTCTGTTGTGCATGAGAGGCTCTGCACCAAGTTGTTTGAATCTGTACAAGGTATTCTTCCATATTTATACAAGGGTCTCTTTCTGGTATCCCTCAAAACCTTGAGGTTGCTCTACATATGTTTCTTCTTCAATTACTCTGTTGAGAAGAACAATCTTTACATTCATTTGATGTAAACTCCAATCCATGGATATTGTAGAAGATATAATGACTCATGTAGAGGTATGTCTGGTTACTAGAAAAATCTATCATCATAGTCTTCTCCTTCTGGGAGAACCTCTAGTTATGAATCTCGTAATGCTTCCATTCATAAGTCTTTCATACATTGTTTTTCATCACAACTTCCATTTCTTCTGCTTGACTTCTTTTAGTGGGTTCAAACCAAGCTGGTAGTCTTATGATTCTTGGTATAATAACTGATTGTTCTGGTTTTTCTTTCTTTCTTGGAATCTTCATGTTCTTCCTCCTGTCTTTATTTAGGTCTTGGGTCCATGGGTTCTTCTATATGCCCTAAAGATTCCAACTTCTTCCTTTCATCATAGAATCATGGATGTATATGGACAACAAAGGATACTTTAAGGCTTATTTTCGAAGAAGACTTCTTCTAGAGTCAGACTGAACACGTGTTGCTTATCATGGCTACTACTTTCAATGGGAACATGGAAAGATACTTCATAATCCTCAATGGATCATATTTAGGGTTATCTCCCTTTTAATCCTTGCTTCATGTATGAATGCATTCTCTTCTTTTGGAATTCTGTAATCAACTCCCTCCATCTAAGATAGTCCACGCTTTCGTCTACATCCTTATTTCCTTCTGCAAAGTGTCATGAGTATTTTTCTAATTTCCTCTTGATTGCTGACTTCTTTTTTGTTTTTGAATTCTTCTGGGTCTCTTGAAGTTTGATTCTGACTTCGGCTTATCTGGTAGTTGTTACTTATATAATAGCCCCCACAAGAGTTTTTACCAAAGATTGTCAACATACTTCATCTTTTTCATGTGTATTGCTTGAATTGTAGTCATCGTAATAGAAATCCTTATCCTTTTATTCTTCCATAGGTATTGTTTCCCTTGAACATGTTTTCTTCTAAGAAGTAGATATACATGATATGTAAAGGAACTATGTAAACATGATATATACAAGAGTTTTGAAGAATATTGTTACCTTGACTTAGAAGAAGAAGTTTGTTTTATCTTGTTTAACTTTCTTTGAGGGTTCCCTTTCTTCGACAACTATTGCCTCGTTTGTTTCCTTCCTTTTCTTTAACTCATGATAGTGGTTCCTGTAGTGACCATATTTTCGACAGTTGAAGCATTGTATCTTTGACATATCCTTTTCTTGATTTGGTTTCTTCCTTGAGCCAAACTTCTTCTTATTCCTGAAATTCTTGAACCTTGCTTGTCCATTTCTTGGAATATACCATGTAAATCAACATTTTAATTATCCCAACCGGGAAGGTAGACTTAGAGGAATTGACCGATGCAGTGGGTTTAAAGGATGCAAAGCTACTCTCTGAACTGCTAAAAAGAAACTCTTGAAAAACTCGCGTACTCTACTCTGTTCTGCACGCGTTGCACTACTCTAAATGTGAAAGCTGAAGAAATGCATCCTTGTTTTGGAAAGATAATGCTAACCCTTGGTTGTAATGAAATGAATACTACTTCTATCAAACCACAGAGCAAACTGCTGAAAGATGAAAACAAATATGAAATCATGAAGCACAATCAGCCCATTTCTGATTTCCAGTGAAGGGGCCTGCCTTCCTCGTCCCAGAGGCCATTCTCTAACTCAATGCATCTTTGAAATGAATAACCTCGACCAAAAGCAAAATGAGACCACTTGAAATGGGTGTGAATGGAACAACTATGAACTATTTTATTAAAGATAAGAACAATACAACACTTGGAGATTCTCATTCCTCTATCTGATCTATACTATGTCTATTCCCCCAACGCATGGCTCTCTACATCTTTTCTTTTTCTCGAGCATAGCCTCGTTTTCCCAACGTTTCCAACCCCTCTCGCGTTTTGAACCTAAACGTAGATACAAGGTTCTCTTTACATCGCGTCTCCAATCTCTGGCCATCGTGGCATCTCTTTCCATAACGTTTTTGATCTCAGGCAGTATGGCATATCTTTCCATAACGTTTTTGGTCTCAGGCAATGTTTCATAACGTTTCCAACTCTCTCTAGCAATGTTACACCACATTTCAGACCTCTGGCAATGTAAAATAACGTTTCAACTCTCTCTGGCAATGTTACACCACGTTTCAGATCTCAGGCAATGTTACATAACGTTTCAAATCTCTCATGATATTACATAATGTTTCTGACCTCGGCTTAATCGCATTGGCTTTACCCTAGAAGTTATAAAACGGTTTCACTGCGTTATGCACGAATTTAAATACTTTGATGCCAGCTATTGGGTTTTGCCGGCTATTGGGTTTTGCCGGCTACTCTGTTTAGCTTATCTCCCGGCATTTTTTGCTGTGCCCAATAACTTGGCCGGAAAATTAATGTTATTTTAACCATTTGCACATCTTGAATGATATTGCCGAAAACATTCCCAAATAAAACACAAACATACCCCATGTCTTTGTGCAAACAACTTCATGACACCACTTGGTAACTTTGCCGAGATGGAAATTACTCCTTGTCTGCCCTTTACGGTATTTGCACCAAGAGGTGATAGTGCATCCACAGTATAGTTGAATTCTTCGCTCATATATATGTGGACACAGGAAGCACTTCATGGTTTACATGCAATGGAATATATATGTGTAATAGAGTATGAATAGCACAGAAGGAATGCCATTTGCTAAACAAAGTCTTCAGGAGAGTAAACAAGATCCTCAAGAACCAGCAAGAAAAATGTTATAAATCCGGAGCCCAACATCCCCCATGCTTTCGATGCTTTGCATGTCTTCATGCAAACGTATTGTCCTCTTAATATTGGCACGGTAATAGAATGTTAACTGTCCCAGGAACTGTCCATCTTGTTTAATAGGAACTGCTGAGAAGAATCCCTGTACTCTGAGCATATGCTGCCAACTTATCCAATTTCCATATCAACCTTTCAAACTTTCTAAAATTTGGGCAAATTTAGCGGCTTAGTTGATATCTTCACGGTTGTGGTTGGTACGGGTGTGGTACGGTGCACGTGCTTGGTAAGCTCTGTTTAGTGCTCGGTATTATGTTAAAGGAGACAAATATACCGGGAATGATGCTTTCGACATTTAAACTCTTGATGGGCTGCGTCAAATTCCAGGAAAATAAACTGACTTAACCCACTTTGCACAATCCTTCATCATTATCTATCTCCATTGTCATGCAAACCTTGCTGTGCAAATTGTCTTTTGAAGTTACATTTTAGGCGAAAGGAAATTGTAGGCTACTCACGGTCTTCTGATGGACTGTAAGCGTCTGAGTGCCCGGTAGATGCTTGGTAGTGCTAACTGATGCTTGGCTGATGCTGAACACTCGGGGAATTCTGTGAAGAATTTGAACAAATAATACCGTTCGAGAAAAGAACTTCCTGTGTATAACAGCGGATTATCTTAGGATGACCCCTGAAACTTGCGGCTTTTGTTAGAAGCGAAGAATCTTGCATTACATGAATGTGGTAGAGTTAAAGTGCGAGATGCTTGGTAAGCTTGTACACCGCATTTTGGGAGTGCGATAATACGAAGGTAGTAGTGATAGCAAAATGGATGCATTTTCTTGTAATAGTCTTTACAATGATATCCGGAAGAGTGACACAACATATGGTGGGTTTGCGGAATCCATAAGAGACTTCGTAGACATGAAGAAACCTTAACAGCAATCGTAGAGAAACAGCCAAAGAATGCGATTAAAGTGTATCAAATCCGAATGACATTTCAATCGCAATGCGCAGTGATGAAACGCAAATAAGACATATCAAAAAGTGTAAAGTTGGAGAGTCTTAGGACCGGTAAACCATAAATTTGGCCGGTGCGCTGACATCAAAGACCAATAGCGATGGAAGGGCATTACTGCAGCGGTTCATGAGCAATCGTTAAGTAAGGTACGCGAAGGGCGTCGATTGAGTGCAACTCACGGACAATCAATACGCTTGAGGGCGGAACGTTACGGTGTAGAGTTCTCATCGTATATGTCCACCTGAGATCAAAGAATGCTGCATTTCTATTACAATAGAGTCATGAACCTTCTAAAATTGTATTTAACCATTAAAATAAAAGGAAATTAGAGATGACCATACGTTACTAGATTTGTTGGGTATTTGTATGAGTGAGAAGATAAATGTGTTGATAAGATTGAAGGAAGCCCGAAATAAGGGGTCGCAAATGTAGAGGGTTTGCCTGTTTGAACTAATATCTCCGCAGGTCATTTAGTTGATAGCAACTCCGATGGCATTTGAGTTGATGCACTTGTAAAATTTCAGCTACACTTTTGCCTCCATTTGATTGTAAGTAGCTTTGGCCTTCGTCCAGTTTCAAACTCAGGTCCAACAGCTCCAGTCTTCTGGGGCATCTATTTCTTTGCATGGAAGGTCTCCTTGTTGCTAGAAGTGGCACTAATAGAATCTGAAACTCATGCAGTACCCCTGTGGCATCTCTTGTGACCGGAATATTCAGGAATACAAGAATTCCCACTTGAATAAGTTGAATATGTTTCATATGGTTGAGAATGTACATGTGTATCTTTGACATTTAATAGAGCAAGCATAGATGCACATGTACATGCTCAACCATATAGAAACTTCTGCGTGCATCTATGTCTTCATCAGTACAACAATCAAGCGAAAGGCTTTCTCCTCATAATTACCTGGATTCAATCTGACGTTATGTTTTGCTGATGGTAAGTTTAGCTGCTCTTCCATTTTATTCTCTTTTTGTTTCAATACAGATTCTGCCTTTTCAAGAACTCTGGCCTTGTTAAATGTCATTGACAACAATCCCACCTATTAACCATGGCAACATTGCATTCAAAAGAAGCCACCCAAAACTGCATAATCTTAATAATATACAAAGGAATAAGTGCCATGCCATTTTTGAATAGCCTACCATAGCTCATTGCTTCTACTTCCAATTGCATTTTTTCATATGATTTACACTACAAAAGGCTTACTTTAATTAGTCACAATATGATCCCTGGTTGAAGCAATATTTGTGACTAATTAAAGTAAACCGGATCTTCTATGAATAAACTTAGGTGTTTTTCTCCATTGACACATTTCTAACTGGTTGTGTATCTTGTGAATGAGCAAGTGGACTAGTAGCTTTGTTTAAGTCATCCATGTGCATTGTAACTTGTGATATTGAAGAGTGGGAACTTGCCAATGTTGCATGATACGATGAAACAGCTAGTTGTGCTAAAGCTGGTACTGCACCACTTGCCAATCCAGCGCAGATAGCAGAGAACATTATGGGAGGAGCACCAATGAGAAAATGTAACCACATAGGCCCTTTAACCAATATCTGCACATAAGGCATCCCATCCATAAATGCACTTGCACTTCCTCCAACGGTTGTACCAATCATGGAAAAACTATCTCGTATGAATGGTGCAAGGCTCCAACTGCTTTCCTCCACTCCTGTGGTAACATGTGTTTCCCCTTTAGGAATGAGTTTTGCAAATCCAAAATCAGCAACTTGAGCTTTAAAGTCTGAATCTAAAGTACATTGCTTGCTTTAATATCTCTGTGAATTGTATGAGGTGTTGCATGATGGTGAAGGTAAGCAAGACCCTATGCAGAACCAATTGCTATGTTCATTCGTTTAGACCAGTCAAGAAGGCATTCTGCAGCATGTTGACCATGGATATGTGAAAGTATGCTCATATTGGGCATGTAGTCATAGACTATAAGGCGTTCGACCTTGAGAACAATATCCATAAGCTGGAGTAAATTTTATGTCTAACTTCGACCAAAGTCTCTGCTTCCAGCGCAAACTCTATTTCCAAGCTTTGGTACTCCACGCAGCAATTTCTTGGCTTGACAATTCAATTTTTTCCTATGGAAACCAACTCCTTTCAATATAGTCAATTATTTCTTAACAAGTGAATTCTTCTGTGGGAAATGTCTTATTAGCATAAAGCATGGCTCTCTGTTGAGGGTTTATAGATTGTGGAACTGGTTCTAAACTGCCCGCAGTCCATGGAGGGGGTGGATAGCTAGATGATACTGGCAATACTTGAGATGCTGAGCTATAACCCTCGAGCCATGTGTCACTACATTCTAGTGAGGACTCTGAGGTTGCTTGAATCTAGTAGCGCAAGGTGCTACATAACTATTTTGAACATAGTAACCACAGTTCCAAGGGGTGTTCCACGATATTCTTTGAAATTTGAATAAAATTAATATTGTGAGAGTTTGATAACCTTGATGAGGAAAATGGTTGCATGTTATACGTGCTTCCATTAGAGTAAGGTTGTTGTTGATATATGTTTGAAGCATATGAATTCCATGTTGACTATTGCTGAGATATCGGAGGTGATACAGGGTGGTTTAGATGGAAAAAATAGGATGGAGATATAGGGACAAGTACGAGATGATAATGCTTAAATGAGGAGGGAAAGGAAAATGGATATGGCTGGATGATGATGCTTTGAAGGGTGGAAGGATATGGATTTAGCAAGTAGTATAAGTATAAATCATAATAAAATTTCCTTAAATTTAATGATGTAAATAAATTCAAAGAAGAATTCATACCTTAAATTCATACCTTAGAGTATTGTTTCCTTTCAGAACCAGATTGAGCTTAGTTGTATGTTGTCAGGTTCTGTTGTAGGTATTGTGACAGAATGAGAAGCCTGTAGCAGATCACAAACTCTGTTCTTGTCTTTCTTCAAACCTCATGCTGTTATGAGTCTGATAGGCTGTCCTCTGTGCTAGATGTTTACAAAAAAGATAGAAGAATAGGCTGTCCTTGGTACAAACTAATACAATTTGTTTATGGTACCAAAGCGCAAAGTCTCACCCAAATACTTTCCTTTTGTGCGGGTCTAACTATGTTGTTGATGTCCTTTTTATTTGCAGAAAACAGAGACTATTCAAAGGTGCTATCTTTTATTCACTACCCTACCTACCTACCTACCTAAGGAAAAAGAGACATTTCTTTAAGACGGTGTAGGCAAATGTAATCGACCATAAATGATAGCCGAATCAACAAACGAAATTCATACCCTTGATAAAAGATATATGTGCATAGTTACCCGGTATGAAGGTAGGTAGCTGCTTTGGTTGGTGATTTCAAAAGCTGTGAAGGAGAAGAGTATCGAAGGCATGGAAGCGATTAGAAACCCTTGTTCAATGTAATCATGCATACCATGTTCTTTATTTGTTGGAACTTCTAGCACTTTCAGTCTTCTCTGCGGGTTGGCATAGATGTTCACACAGGACCACTTTGGATCAGCTGTTTCCTCCTCCATCTCTTGAGGCTGCAGTCTCGCCAAGTTTACATAGAAGATGCAATCACCAATAATCTCTTCTTCACATTCCTTCAGAGCTTGAATCCATTGAGTCAATTTTTGTGATTTTTCTTTTGTTTGGGGGTGGTTTGCTAAAACTTTGAAAGTCACATCAGCTGATAATAATCCTGAAACCCACACTAGCTTGAAAATAAAATGAAATGCACTCTTTGAATGATATCTGCTTCTCTGCGAGGAATGAAAACACTTGCTCTATGTAGAAGCAACAAAACTTCTTTGAAAATGGCATCTATTTGAAGAAAGGCACTGTTCACGAGAATGAGATTGCTCTTTTGAATCAAATGCACTTTTCTTTGAATCAAATCTATGAAATGAACCTCTTGCTGCTAAATGCACTCGATACTTGTTGAGTAAACACACTTGCACTACTAATGAATTTGAGAAGCACTTTCTGTCTTTGAGTAGAGATTGCGCTTCTCTTTGAGATCAAATGCGCCACAGCGAGATCAAATCTACCAACTTCTTTGAGAAGTAGAAACCCTCTTTACTTCTACTTGAAGAAATCAAATCTACTTGGCAAACTTCGGAACCCATTCTCCAATACTTTTTAGTACCTCCCCGTGAATGGTATCAAAATGTCGGGCCCTGCGGATATACCATGGCAAATCAACATTTAATTGTCAGCCCAGGGAGGAATTAGACTTAGAAGGAACCCGATACACGAAATCTGAGAATTTTGAAGAGGGGGGTTAAAGGGATGCCAAGCTACTCTCTGAAATACTAAAAGAAACTCACTGGAAAGAAACTACTGTACTCTACATTTCTGATGCACTGCAGCGTTTGCACTACTCTAGAATGTGAAATGAAATCCTTTGTTTGAAAGATAATACTAAACCCTTGGTTGTAATGAATGAAATACTACTTCTATCAAACCACTGAGCAGTTTGCTCAGTGGTTTGAGCAAACTGCTGAAAGATGAAGTCAAATATGAAATCTACTGTAAAGACAATGCATCAGCTCTGTTTATAGCGAAGGGGGGCCCTGCCTTCTATGTCAACATGCCGTTCTCTAACTCAATGCATGCATACTGAAAATGAATAACCTACTGACAAAGCAAAATGGAATACTTGAAATGGTGTGAATGGAACAACTCTGAACTATTTTATTAAAAGATAAGAACAGTACAACACTTGGAGACCTCCGTCCTCTATCTGATCCCAATACCATGTCTATTTCCCCACGCATGGCTCTCACCATCTTTTCTTTTTCTGGGAGGCATAGCCTCGTTTTCCCCAGCACCAACCCTCTCCGTTTTGAACCCTCCGGCAATGAATGGGTTCTCTTTACATAACGTCTCCAATCTCACGGCAATGCGTAGCATCTCTTTCCATAACGTTTTTGATCTCTGGCAGTCGTGGCATATCTTTCCATAACGTTTTGGTCTCTGGCAATGTTCCTGCGTTTGCGACTCTCTCACGGCAATGACACCCGTTTTAGGATCTGCAGGTGTTGCATAACGTTTCCATTTCTCTCTGGCAATGTTACACCGCGTTTCAGATCTCAGCAGTAGCAAATAACATTTCAGCTCTCTCTGGCAATGTTACATAACGTTTTCGACCTCCACGGCAATGCGTGGCTTTGCCCTAGGGATTATAAAACGGTTTCCACGTTATGCACGAATTTAGATACTTTGATGCCGGCTATTGGGTTTTGCCGACTATTGGGTTTTGCCGGCTACTCTGTTTAGCTTATCTTGGCATTTTGCATATTGCCCAATAACTCCAGAAACTGAAGTAAATGATGAACTTAACAATTTGCACATCTTGAATAATGTTGCCGAAAGCATTCCCAAATCAAAACACCAAAACATACCCAATTGTCTTTGTGCAAACAACTTCAACAAAACCACTTGGTAACTTTACCCAGAGATAAATTACTCCTTGTCTGTCCTTTACCGTATTTGCACCAAGGGGTGATAGTGCATCCACATTATAGTTGAATTCTTAGCTCATTTGTGGTTTGGAAGCACTTCATGGTTTATGTATACAATGGAACATATATGGTAGCGGAACATGAATATCATAGAAAAAATGCCATTTGCTAAACAAAGTCTTCAGGAGAGTAAACAAAGTCCTCAAGAACTTGACAAAGAAAATGTTATAAATCGAAGACCGCGGTTTCCCTTTCTTCGACAACTATTGCCTCGTTTGTTTCCTTCCTTTTCCTTCCTAACTCATGATAGTGGTTTGTAGTGACCATGTTACCGACCCGGTTGTGAAGCATTGTATCTTTGACATATCCTTTTCTTGGTTTGTTTCTCCCTTGAGCCAAACTTCTTCTTATTCACGAATTTCTTGAACCTTCTTTGTGAAGTGATCATCATTATTTATTTTTTTAGGGTTTCTCTTTTGCATTAATCCTTGACTCTTCTTGTGCACAACAAGTCCCAAAGTTATTCAAATGTGGGATACTCCTTTCTTTGTTCATGCTTGCGACAAATTACATCCCATGTCTTGGGAATACCAATTGAGTACTATATTTACAGGAACCTTATCGAAATAGTTTCTTCAATAGCTTGTAGTTGATCTCTTAACTAAGAGCTTCTCCACAAGGTGTGATGTTATGTTGTCATCATCATTTCATCTTCATCGTTGAAGCTCATTCTTGAACTCATTACTTGTTCAAGCGTTTTTTCTTTGAGAGTTGGATTATGGCATGTACATCTTCGGTGGAGTCAAGATGAGGGTCTTAGGGTATCAAGTGGTCTTTTATAAGATCTATGATACTCATGGCATTGATGTCATTGTCTTTGAACTTCTCCATGGCGGCAATGTTCTGTGGTTCCTTCTATTCTCCTTCTTCAAACCATGGTTCCCGCGATCTTTCCTTTCTTGATGATCCAACACTTTATTCTTGGAAGGGATGAGATAAATCCTTGTCTTCCATGATTTGAGGTTAGAATCTCCTTCTAGCTTGTTTTTTGACTTCATAAAGAGTAAAGTCATGGCTACTTTGACTTGGTCAACCTTTGACTTTGACCAAAACTCAAGGTGATGTCTTAGTTTGTTGAGAGTATCAAGAGATGCGCTAGTCTATGGTGCACTGATATATCCAAAGATTAGATCAATCATGAGATAAATCCTTGTCTTCCATGATTTGAAGTTAGAATCTTCTTCTAACTTGTTTTTTGACTTCATAGAGTAAGTCATGACTGCTTTGACTTGGTCAACCTTTGACTTTGACCAAAAACTCAAAATTGATGTCTTAGTTTGTTGAGAGTACCAAGAGGTGCGCTAGGCTAGGGCGCACTAGGTTATCCAAAAATTAGATCAATCCATTTACTTAAGTTTCCTCAATAAGAGTGTTAGGGTTTCATTGCTGCAACAATAACTTTGACTGCAACTGTAATTGTAACTGAGCAAAATCCTCCCAATCTATCTTCCAGCGGTTAGACTTTCTGAAGATAGTGTGGGCCCATAACCTATTAGAAATAATAGGTGTGATCGTTTAACCATAGACAATATAGCAATATTGTCACCCAACCATAGGCTGAAGCCACCCCCGAGCACCTTAACCTTGACAGAGAATAATTCCTGAAGCAAACCCTAGGCCTAATAGCCAATCAATGTAGCGTACCTCTCTCCAGAGCTAGCACACAAGGAAGAAAGTCCAAACCATAACCAATAGAAAGTCCAAGCCTAAATCGAGAATACAAGTTGCAGTAGCTGCAACTGAAACTACTCTCCAGACTTGCGCACTTACTTAGTTTTTGCAGTGCACACTCTTACATTTCTGCAGTTGCGAGCTGTGTGTATCAAATGAGCTCTGACGCCCTATATTTATATTGTTCTCTTTAAGCTGTCTGGGTCGTCTTCTCTTTCTGGAGGCTAAAGACTCAATATAAAATATTCTCTTTAGCTGACTTCTCTTCTAGGGTTATGTCCAAGTCTTTAGGGTTTCTTCTTGATTCCCGAAATATTTTATTCTTTTTAGGGTTACACGTGGAGGTTAATACCTCTCGCAACTACCATAATATCAACAATTTGTTCTGCCACCAAGGGAAAGAGATCTGGATGCTTAAGGTGTCTCGTGTCTCTGATACCTAGTTCATAAATTATAGGAATCTCCCACTACAAGTTGAAATTTGACTCCCATACTGGACACTAACAACCAGAATGATGAGGGTTTCAAAGAAGAAACAATGCATTTCTCTTTCTATGGGACCTCTATTGAGACTTGAATGCAGATTTTCTGCACTGAGATTAAGAAGTTAGGGTGCACGAATATCCTGGGTGTCACATAAATTTTCCATGTGACCCAGCTTTGGGATGACAAGAACAAGAGGAGAAAGTAGTTTATGGGTCAGCAGAGTCTGTGGATTCAAAAGGTCGTCATTTGACGTCTCCTTCACTTAAAAATTGGAGAAAAACTCATCGATTTGGTGAGGCCACAAGGGCACACCATAAGTGAGACTAAATTCACACACACACTATCAATTTGATAAATTGCGTACATATTTATAGGCTAGGATAACCTCTAACAATCTCCTGAATCCGTGGATCTGATAGCCACTCAAAGACTAAAATAGGGTACAATAGAAATTCGTTTTAACCATTTCCTAACTATGCCATTTCGCCATTATTATCCAACACTCCCTCTTAATGGAGAAATGTATTTAATACAATGTTAATACATAACATGGATGTCGGTCTTAGTCTCAACTAGGCTTACAAACATTACAAAGGACAATTCAAACAAAACCTTAAAAAAATTTCAACTCCATGTACGAGTGAGTTTTTCTCTTCCTCTTCCAGATTTTGAAGCCTCTATGCATTTTCAATTTAAGTCTTCCTCTTTTGCTGAAAATTCCATGTTTCAGCGTCTTATCCTTCATCTTCTTGTTGGTGTTTGTCATCAATCTGAAAATTATTTCAGATTGTCCATGCTTGTCGTCTTCAACTTTTTCATCGAAAAACTGTTTATATGTGAACTGCTGCCAGATACCATTCTCTGGTGTTTGCTCTTCACCAATGAATTTTTTATCATCAATTTGTTGCAACATAAGTTCATAATAGAACTTTATTTCTTTTGGGCTCCACTTCATAAAAAATTCTTCAATTTCATCATCTTCTTCTCCAATATCCATTGGGTTTTCATAAAAAATTGACTCAATTTTTGTATCTGTAATGTAATTTTCTTCTTCTTCAATGACCATACAATCTTCATCATAATCTAGTTTGTTTATCCATTTTTCAATGAATTTAATCTCTGCATCATAATCTATTGTTTGTGTGCATTCATCACAATATGACTTTTCAATAAATTTTAATTCTTCATCAACATTATCTGACACTTTGATTAAGTGCAAGACTACATGTTTTTTATTTACATATTCAACTTCCTTAGTGAGGCCTTCTTCTTCATGAGATTCTTTAGAAATAAATATTGTTGTATCTACTTGTTTAACTTTCACTTGGCTTATTGTTCCAAGTAGGGTTTCCTTTCCATTCAACAAATCATCAATAACACTTTTCTCTTTCATAATCTGTAGTCATTCTTCTTCTGAACACTTTTTTTCATCAAAGAACATGTTCTCATCAACATATATTGCCTTGATGGCAGTTCCTTCATTGCAATCACCATTATCCACCTGTGACTAAGCACAGTGGGATTCAACATCTTCACCATCAAATTCTGAAGTTTCCTCATAAGCAAATGCACTCTTTACACTATATTTCATTTCTAGAATATCCCATAACATTTTTGCATTGTCTATATGACCAAATTCATATAAAATAGGAGACAAAATACTTGTATCGAGTGTTGAACTGATAATATATAAGGCTATTTTATCTTGTCTCTCATCAAGAGAACTGAGCAAACCATCTTGAACAAATTTCCATAAATCTACTAAACCAAGTAATCCTTCCATTTTAAATTCCCAAAGCTTAAAAAATTCCCAAAGCTTAAAATTTTTACCTGAAAAGGATGGCAGAACTGGCATTAGTCTTTTCAATATTTCACCTATTTCTTTATCATCTTCATTGATCTAGTCCACTTCTGCATTATGATCCTCAAGCATGGGTTCTTCAACTGAAAGCACATCATAAGTTTATCCACGAAATATAATGATTCATCCCACTGATTCTTTCTCCTCATGTCCTCATGTGTTTTAGTTTTCTCTGGAGCTGTTTAATTTTCCTTTGCTGGCCCATTACAACTTCACCTTCTACTGGATTGAATCATGGCTTACGGTTTGAATTATTTGCATTTTCCACGAGCTGGGGTCTCCACACACTAGAACTCTCATGATACTTTTGGCTATTGGCTAATGTTTTCAACAACAATTTTTCATGCATAGAAATAACTTCTTCTCCGTCGGTCCTCGACTCCACATGAAACATGAAATTTTCAGCAAAAGAGAGACTTAAATTGAAAATGCATAGAGGCTTCATAATCTGGAAAAGGAGGAAGAGAAAACCTTGGAATTGAAACAAATTTTAAGGGTTTTTTTTAAATGGAAAAAAAATACAAAATAACTGGAAATATTGGTAATACCTGGTGGATTCTCATATATAGTAATCCGAGGGAATATACTTCTTGTCTTACGGGATCTGACACCCAGCTTCCTCACAGTTCTCTCCACATTCGGTCACAGTTCTCTCCACATTCGGTAGAGTCCATCTTCTCCATTCCAACGAACATTATGAAAATTTGATAAACACAATCTTGCACTCTTGCAGTAAGGCTGCACTTCACCACTACAATCAGTCGCTACTCATGCAAGTTTGTGGCTGTCGACATTCTTGTGCCTTCTCACAAATCAAGCGAACATAACTGAAATAAAATATCACGTCAAAAACCATACACGTTACGACCAACCAGAATATGTTGATGAGACTGTTTCGAGAATTTTACTTTGTAGTTATAGTTGATGAGACTGTTCAATGGACAACTATGACTCTTCCTTGGACAACACAACACAACTATGACAATTTCTTCATGTGCAGAGCAGATTCGATCCAGTTACTTCTCCCTTGAATTGTTTGTTCGATATGAGTTTCAACAGTGATCTGGAGGTCAACAAAACATTCATGTTTTATTCTGTGCCAAACGATTGAAAGGTTTGACCGATCTCTGCGTTGGCAAATATCTCTACCAAATGGCGGCTCCTTCCTACAAAACGTGACCCCTTCTCCAATGGCGACTAAGACAGATAGTCACAGCGCTCAATTGATTCTTCTCCACACAGGCAGACTTTTCACAGCGAATTGGTGGACTGTAGTGTCTAACAACAGAGTTCTTTCTCTGCAAATTTATGTTTCTGCACGCTGACAGAGTCTACCGTTGATCAGTACTGATCCACGCAACCCTGCTACGAGATGACGGCGAAAACAAAACAGAAGCAATTGTAGATGCAACAAATTGCCTTCTTTGACTTCCAAGAAACAGACTTCACGGATGGGAAATATCTACTCTCTCACTGAGGGAGTGTGCCTAGATCAGATCGTTGAGGGAGAATACGCCCAGATCAGAGCACGACCTACATGGAGAGGACGTGGAGCACAAG
>SNQJ01S0062716.1:39776-59978 GCA_010110895.2 Picea sitchensis
GTGTATGTGCTATCTTCCCTGTAACCTCAGCCTGAGTCTGGATTCCTTGCCCTAGGGTGGAGCTCAGTCCCAGCTCGGGGGTGACCCACTGTTGAGTTGAGGAGCAGTGTGGTCTATGGCTGGGAGGTTCGTGGACGGCTTGCACTTGGTTGGTGATTTCTACAGTTGTTAAAATATAAGTATTCTGAATTATGCTTTGATCATGTTTTGCATGACTGAGCTGTTTATGTATCATGTTTCTGTTGTGTAAATGAATTACTGTTGAATGCTATGGCTTGTTTAATTGTAGCAGCAACTTAAATATTTTACTCTGAGATTTAAGTGTGTTTAATTGTTTAAATGCATTTGCTTATAATTTCTGTACGAATTATGTAAAATTCCATGTATAGAATGGTAACTGAGAGGTTTAAAAACCTGGGTAGTGTAAAAAGGTACACTACATATAGTAATCCAAGGGAATATACTTCTTGTCTTATGAGATCTGACACCCAGCTTCCTCACAGTTCTCTCCACATTCGGTAGAGTCCATCTTCTCCATTCCAACGAACATTATGAAAATTTGATAAACACAATCTTGCACTCTTGCAGTAAGGCTACACTTCACCACTACAATCAGTCGCTACTCATGCAAGTTTCTGGCTGTCGACATTCTTGTGCCTTCTCACAAATCAAGCGAACATAACTGAAATAAAATATCACGTCAAAAACCATACACATTACGACCAACCAGAATATGTTGATGAGACTGTTTCGAGACTTTTACTTTGTAGTTATAGTTGATGAGACTGTTCAATGGACAACTATGACTCTTCCTTGGACAACACAACACAACTATGACAATTTCTTCATGTGCAAAGCAGATTCGATCCAGTTACTTCTCCCTTGAATTGTTTGTTCGATATGAGTTTCAACAGTGATCTGGAGGTCAACAAAACATTCATGTTTTTATTCTGTGCCAAACGATTGAAAGGTTTGACCGATCTCTGCGTTGGCAAGTATCTCTACCAAATGGCGGCTCCTTCCTACAAAACGTGACCCCTTCTCCAATGGTGACTAAGACAGATAGCGCTCAATTGATTCTTCTCCACACAGGCAGACTTTTCACAGCGAATTGGTGGACAATAGTGTCTAACAACAGAGTCCTTTCTCTGCAAATTTATGTTTCTGCACGCTAATAGAGTCTAACGGTATTGATCCATCGCAACCCTGCTACGAGATGAAGTCGAAAAAAAAACCAGAAGCAATTGTAGATGCAACAAATTGCCTTCTTTGACTTCCAAGAAACAGACTTCACGGATGGAAAATATCTACTCTCTCCCGATGGTATTCTCCTTCACCCACATATCGCGTCTCCTCCACTGGTGCGCGAATTGAACTCTTCTCTCACACACATAGACAACGATCTCAAATTGCATCTTTCCAAGCAATTCTTCAAGCGATTCTCCTTTACTGCACTCTATGGTGGTAGTCATCCCACTCACACAACCTCAATTCTCTTATGGTTCTGTTGACCCTCTAGCTCACGATGGGAAGGTGGCAGAAATACTCCAACACAGGTCGCCCTCTTCGGTACATAATTACAACGCCCAACCTTCACGGATCACCCAGCCTCCTCACCACACAGTGACAACGATTCTTTTCTAGGTCGTCGATTGACAACAAACTCCCTCATCAGCATGCAGCACACTCTTCACATGTCAAAACAGAAAATCAAGCGGACAACAATGCATGTCTCTCTTACTCAGGCTCTGACACCAACTTAAAAATCGGAAAAGAACTCAGCGATTTGGTGAGGCCACAAGGGAACACCACAAGAAGTGATACTATGTTCATACACACTCTATCAATTTGATAAGTTGCATACAGATTTATAGGCTAGGATAGTCTCTAACAATCTCTTGAATTTGTGGATCTGAAAACCACTAAAAAACTAAAATAAGATACAATAGAAATTCGTTTTAACCATTTCCTAACTAAAATAGGATACAATAAAAATCTGTTTTAACCATTTCCTAACTATGACATTTCCCCATTATTATCCAACACATTCCAATTGATGGCTATTCTAATTATCCACATACCAAACACCTTCAAAAAGTTTTGTTTGAATGATTCAATCGGTTTTGGTATGCATTTTCTCAATTAATGTGTACTCAATTCAGTCGGGGAATCCTGTTAATTAATCCTACGGGACTATGTTAGTTAACTGTTAGTTACATTTAGCTAGATTGTGTTAGTTAACTATCAGTTACATTTAGTTTATTTTCTGTTATTTAGTTACAGAGACTGAACCGTCTCAACTATTTGTATAAATTCCATACTTCTTTCAATATGAATATTTACTACTATGGAGTTTANAGTGGTATCAGAGCAACGTTTTTTTTAAAACTCCATGCTTATTTTGTGTTGGATCGTGTCTGCGTGAGAGGGCGTGGAGCATTGGCTCTCACTGAGGGAGAGTGCCCAGATCAAATCGCTGAGGGAGAATACGCCCAGATCAAAGCACGACGTACGTGGAGAGGACGTGGACCACATGCGTGGAGAATATGCAATCTTCTCCTGCTTCGCGGTATCACCTTCGTGGTATACACACTCTTCTCCAGTGATCGCGGTCTGCTCCAGATTTGAGAGGAGCCGCCTATGTACAACATTGTTAAAACCATTGTTTGTTGGATAGTCATTGTCTTTTACTGGATAGTCAATGTCTTTTGTTGGATAGTCGTTGTCTATTTCGTTTCTCCTCATTTTAGTTCCCTTCTACTTTGTGCATGAAGGGTCTCACTGCAAGGGAGATCGCATGGAGCAGTAACAAGTTGGGCTTGTGTATTGAGAAGTCTACAAAGTCGTTGTTCAGTAGCCAAGGTCGAAGGTGTGGTTGTTGTGAGATTTTTTTTTTCTTTGCAAGTAGAATTTCATTTACATAGATTAGTTTACAATGCATTCATTAATATCGATTGTGGGAGTAGTGCTCTTCGGACAAGAAAATTACCAAGAATGGTTTCGTAAAATAAAAAAATTCTCTTATTTTTAATGATTTATGGGAGGAAATTTGTGAAGGCAAGGGTGACAATGAGCCAAAGCAACCTACAGATGCCAGACAACTTGCAATTTGGAAGAGTAAAGATAAAAAGGCACATGCTTTAATAACTGCCTCAGTCACTGAAGAGGTAAGCAGACATATTCTTTCCAGCACCACAATGTTTAAAGCATTACAAAAATTAAAAGATCTTTATGACTCCCATTCAGAGCTGGAAATTATACAATTGTTGATGAAGTTGTTTAATCTGGAACTGAAAGATAATAATCCCATGAAGTTAGCTTCCGAAATTAAAGCTCTTTTTCATGATATTGACTCAATTGGTGTCAAAGTTGACTTACAACTCACTGCATTTATTAAAGCCCTATATCCTACCTATTCGCACTACTTAGAGTCTCTTCAAGCTAGTGGACAGATGAAAGCCATGACTTTTGATACTCTTGTAGACAAAATTGCTGAAAGAAAGAAAGCTTTTGGGAGGAAAGAATCATTTTCCACTTCCACGGTTGAGACTTTGTGTCTTGCACAGAAAGAGCAGAAACCTAGAGGAGACTCTGCTAGATTTGACAATAGTAACATAAGTCGTGGTAGGAGACCATTTAGAGGCAGGGGGGTCATTATCATCAAGGAGATAGACAACAAGATGATAGATAGCAATTTTCAATTTGCAAATGGTAATAAATATTTGATGACTTTTATTGATGACTACACCAGGATGTGTTGGGTTTACTTGTTGAAAGATAAATCTCAGGTTTTTGAGACTTTTAAGAATTTTCATTTATGGATTACAAATGAAACTCAACTTAATATTAGCACTCTATGATCAGATAATGGTGGCGAATACACCTCTAATGCATTTGAAAATTACTTATAGCATAATGGTATTAAACATCAGACCACTGTCCCTTATACTCCACAACAGAACGATGTAGCAGAGCGCATGAACAACACTTTGCTTAATATGGTAAGGTCAATGATGTTTTTTCAGAATGTCAGGTTGATGTTTTGGGGAGAAACGATACTTTGTGCCGTTTATATTCGCAATCAATGTCCTTCTATTGCCATCAATAATAAGTCCCCTTATGAATTGTGGTATAATCATCTCCCTGTTGTTCAACATTTCAGAGTTTTTGGTTCTCCATGTTATGCTTTAATTCCTAAACAACAACGTGACAAATTGGGTGCAAGAAGTCACAAATGTATTTTCTTGGGTTATTCTAATACCTCCAGAGCTTATCGATTGTATGATGAGGAAAACAAGAAATTTGTTTCTTTTCTCGAATTTGCTAAAGATGCTTCTACTA
This sequence comes from Picea sitchensis, assembly GCA_010110895.2. Taxonomy (NCBI): domain Eukaryota; kingdom Viridiplantae; phylum Streptophyta; class Pinopsida; order Pinales; family Pinaceae; genus Picea; species Picea sitchensis. The sequence continues at coordinate 44,118 of SNQJ01S0062716.1, forward strand.
TTGATAGGTAACTCAATCATTTGGATAGATTCTCTTCCAAGAAATTTTATTTTGAATGGGATAATGATCTTCCACATCATGAAGGGGGGATTCATATTCTAGACCAGTCTGTGGATTTTCCTTCAACAACACCAGAGAATGAGACCACATCAAAGAATGAAGAAAAATTAGTTGATAGCAATGTTTTTTATGATAATAATGTTTCTGTAGACGGAAAAATTGGTTGATAATAATGTTCCTACTGAGGAAAAATTGGAGGATAATAATGGTCCCGAAGAACCTATTTCAAAGACTCTTGAAACTGATGAAACATTGCAGCAATCAATACGCAGATCAACACGAACCAAGACAATGCAAAAATGGTATGGTGAATTTGAGTTAAACTTTTTTGTTGTTAATGAACCTACTACTTTTGAAGAAGCCACTAGTTGTAAGGAATGGAAAGATGCAATGCATAAAGAGTATGATGCTCTTATTAAAAATGGCACTTGGAGGTTGGTGGATCCTCCTATTGGCATCAAACCAATTGGTAGTAAGTGGGTTTATAAAACTAAGTATAAAGATGATGATTCTCTTGATAAGCACAAAGCAAGACTTGTAGCAAAGGGGTATGCACAAAAATAAGGTATTAATTATACATAAGCATTTGCTCCTACAACAAAATGGGGCACTATTAGAACTTTATTTTCTCTTGCATCTCAAAAAGGATGGAAAATACATCACATGGATGTAAAAAATGCCTTCTTAAATGGAGATTTAAAAGAAGATGTCTATATGTTGCAGCCAAAGGATTTTTTTGTTAAAGGAAAAGAGAATAATGTATGCAAATTGATAAAATCATTGTATGGTTTAAAACAAGCACCTTGTGCTTGGTATGAAAAGTTAACTGAATATCTTTTCAAGTTGAATTATAAGCATTTCAATCTAGATGATGCAACTTTATTTGTTAAGAAAGTTGAAAGATCAGTTGTATATCTAGTTGTTTATGTAGATGATTTGCTTATCACATTATCACATGAAATAATGATGATTATATAGCATCTATTAAAAAGGAGTCGCAAAAGGTTTTTGATATGACATATTTGGGATTACTACATTATTATCTAGGAATTGAAGTAGATAAAAAATCGAAGCACATTTTTATTTCTTAGAAGAAATATATTGGAGAACTATTGAGCAAATTTGAGATGAAGGATTGTAATCTTGTTTCTACTCCAATGGAGCAAAATCTAAAACTCACTTCAAATGAAGGTAGTGCATTTGAGGATCCAACAAAGTAAAGACAATTTGTTAGAATTTAATTTATCTTACAACTACTACTCGTCCTAACATAACTTTTGTTGTAGGAATACTTTCTAGGTTTATGCATCAGCCCTGTGAAGGTCATTGGACAACAACAAAATGAGTGTTCAAATGTTTAAAAGGAACTCAATCATACGGCATAAAATATTCTAAAGTTTCATACTTCCATCTCATTGGTTATTCAGATTCTGACTTTGACGGAAATAAAGAGCATGGGGTGTGTACTTCAGGTTATCTCATGAATCTTGGATCAACATCCATCACTTGGAGATCATGAAAACAATCAGATCCTACTGATTCTACAACTGAAGCCAAATATGTTGCAACAGATCAAGCCGCAAAATAAATCATTTGGCTTCGGAAAATTCTTGAAGACTTGCAGGAGAAACAAATGACTTCAACACCTCTCGTTGTTGACAATACTTCTGCAATACAATTGGCCAAAAATCCTAAATTCCATGATGGAACCAAACATATCAACACCAAATATCATTTGATTTGACATCATGTTGAGGCCAAAACCATTCATCTGACACATTGTTATACATCAGAGCAAATTACGAATATCTTTACTAAAGCACTAGGCCATGAAAAAATTGAGAAATTTAGAACACAGCTTGGCATGTCAGATGTCCCTTCATATTAAGGGGGGAATGTTAACAAATCTTATGGGACTCCTACAGGACTGTGTTAGTTAACTGTTAGTTACATTTAGCTGGACTATGTTAGTTAACTATCAGTTACATTTAGTTTATTTTCTGTTATTTAGTTACAGAGACTGAACCATCTCAACTATTTGTATAAATTCCATACTTCTTTCAATATAAATAATTACTACCGTGGAGTTTATTCACGGGCTTGTGCACAAATCCAACAGGGGAGTTGATCGTGTAGCTTCTCTGTGAAACTTCTATCATATTTGAAAATCATCAAAGACTATTGAAAAGGTTTATACGCAAAGAAAATCCCATTTACAAGCTCAGAATCTGAAGTTAGAGAGTTGAAGGATATGGACACGGAGATGTATCTTCACTGCATTTATTATTTTTATATCTGAATATGATTTTGGAAGCTTCAATTTTATCACTTATATCTGAATATGATTTTGGAAGCTTCAATTTTATCACTTATATATGAATATGATTTTGGAAGCTTTACATATGGCTTTGGCATTTACAGGGGCCTTTAGCTATTTTGAGGGTTTTATGGAGGAAACCTTTCTTGTTTCAAACACAATAATTTTAGAGAATAATTAAGAAGATGCAATTCATGATAAGGAAGAGCTTGATGAGAAGATGCGTGTGAATGATAAGGATGATTTGTTTAGTTATGTTGGTGCATCTGTCTATTCTGTCTATAAGAGTAGTGAGGGAAACGGTATACTTCTTGGCTGCATAATTATCCATGTTTTGTTTAATGCCAAAACTTTGTTGGAAGAAAATGAGCAACCTCTCTTTCAATTTCCTTTTAGGTATGATGTTATTTTGAAATCCAATAAGCTTCAAATCGAAAAGCCCAAACATCTACATGTTTAATTACATGTCTCAACCAAACATGAGTCAACCAAGTTATATCTTATAAGCTTATAATCACAGCCTTTAGATACCCTTTATAGGGATTTATAAAATCAAATCATATATCTGCATGATTAAAAAACACTTGTGCAATATGCAACATGCTTAAAAATTCCTCACTCACATCGACCAATTTGCAAAATGTTTATGAATTATTCAGGTGGCATGTAGTGATTATTTTTATGTAGTTGTTTATTTAGCAGATACATCAAGATATTGTCTTGTTTCATTTGAATCATGCAGCTCATGTATATTGAGCCTATATCCTCCCCAATGAAAGGAATAACAAGTTTATCATCTTCACTAGTGTCTCCATCAGCTTTAGGAACATGTTCTAATCTGAAGATGTTGCCTCCTACGCCACTGAGCACAACGACTGCTAAGTGGCTTCGGACTGTCATACCGCCTATTTTGGCAAAAGCTTATTAAGAGCTTAAATAGTTTTTTGCTTCTTGAGACAGAGATGTAACTGATGATGTTATTTATTAGCAGGGCACATACAATATTCTATTTTTCCCAGTAGTGGATTGACCTCTTTGTTGCTGGAAGCTTACATACTGCAGTTTTGATGGACAGGATCTGGGCAGTGTAGCGGAAGATGGAGGCATTGAAACAAAGATGGAGGCATTGTAGAGTTTTGGATGCTATGTGCTGAGCGGAGTCACAAAGATTACAAAGAAACAACTTGATATCGTTATTGGCCAATGAAAGGTTTCACATGTGTATGCTAGCTTGCTCAACGGAGTTGGTTTTGGCAACTCATAAGACAATTACTACAAAGAACCCCTTGTTGAATTTCAGTCACAAAACGAACTAATACACAGCGGAAAAATAAATAAATACAGAATAAATACAAGATGAAAACACATAATATGGACTCAGAGATTTAACCGCGGTTCACCCAAATTTGGGCTACATCCACCAAACAATGGTATCGATTCTTTCTTATATTCAGAAATGGAGATTACAACCGTCTTACATAATCACACCAGGCTTAATTCACCTACAGAAAACCCAACCTATATTTAAAGAGCTACCACAACTGAATAATAAATGATCTCCTATCCTTACTCTAGACAAGTTGACACATACACAACTGAAACCATAATGATATGAGCTGATGTAAATGACTGCTCCTTGAATTTCGGGGTTCCATTGTCACACGTTTCAACAATCTCCACCTTGACAACAATTTACCTAATACCTTGCTCATTGTTTTATTATATCACCTTTTATGCAAGCCAAGAGAATCGAAACTCCAACGTAGCTTCTTTAATACCATTGGTTTTGTGAACATGTCGCATAATTCTTTTGAGTGTGAACTTTTTCAAGAGCCACTCCACCTTCATCAATTACATGTCACAAAATGATATTTTACATGAATATGTTTTGTCTTATTGTGATAAGCTGGATTTTTTGGCCAAATGAATAGCACTTTGATTATCACAGAAAATTTTTACATTTTTTTGAAATCTTCCTAACTCATCTAGTAAATCTTTTACCCAGATTGCCTCTTTGCAAGCATGTGAAACATATATATATATTCTGCCTCTGTAGTGGATAAAGCAAAAATACTTTGAAGCTTCGACATCCAACTAATAGGACCACCTGCAAGAGTAAAGACATATCCTCATCACTAGAACCATTAAAAGTGATACAATAATTACTTGTGCCTTTAAGACAACGAAGCACCCATTTCACTGCTTCCCAATGCTCTTTTCCTAGATTTTCCATGTACCTACTAACAACACCAGTTGCATGTATATATGGTCTAGTGCATACCATCGCATACATCAAACTTCCTACTGCGTTACCATATGGTACACGAGACATATATTCATTTTCTTCATCATTACTAGGACTCAAACCTGAAGAAATCTTAAAATGAGAAGCTAAACAGATGTTAACTGGTTTCACATTGTTCATACCGAACCTATGAAGTATTTTCTCCACATACTTCTCTTGTGATAACCACAAATTGCCATTTTTCCTGTCTCTGTGTATCTCCATGCCCAGAATTTGTCTTGTTCCTCCTAGATCCTTCATATCAAACATCCTAGCCAATTGAGCCTTTAACCTGTTAATTTCAACTATGCTTATGCTTGCTACAAGCATATCATCAACATAAAGCACCAAAATAATGAATATGCCATTTTCCAACCTTTTAAAGTAAACACAATGATCATACTCACTTCTGGTAAATTTTTGGCTCATCATGAAAGAATCAAACTTCTTGTACCATTGCCCGGGACTTTGCTTCAGGCCATACAATGATTTCTTGAGCTTGCAAACAAATTTCTTGTTGCGATTCTGAACAAACCCAACCCTTCCGGTTGTTCCATGAAAATGTCCTCATCTAAATCTCCATGTAAGAATGTTGTTTTAACATCTAACTGTTCTAACTCCAGATTATGTAAGGCAACTAGTGCTAATACAATTCTAATTGAAACAAGTTTTACAACTGGAGAAAATATCCCATGAAAGTCAATACCTTCTTTCTAAGAAAAACCTTTTGCAACTAGTCTTGCATTGTACTTTACAACTGTGTCATCAACTCCTTTCTTTAATTTGTATACCCATTTGCAGCCAACTACCTTTTTGTTCTCAGGAAGTTCCACCAGATCCCATGTTTTGTTCTTTTTCAAAGAATCCATCTCCTCCTTCATTGATTATTTCCATTTGTCACTATTGGATACCTCCAATGCTTCCTGATAACAACTTCGTTCCCCTTCACTAGAAATCAAAGCAACAGAAGTGACAAAACCATCATACCTTTTAGGAAATGATTTGATCCATATAGATCTTCTTAGAGTTTGTTGTGGCACTTCCTTTGTTTCTTGAGGTGTTTCTGTATGTTCATCTTACTGAGGGGTTTCTTCATGAATATCCTCATCATGGACATCCTCATGATTCTTCCTCATAGATTATTGAATATCAAACTAAACTTGTTGTGATTATGGTACATTATCCTATTTCATATCACTCTTTACATATGATTTTCAGAACGAAAAATCATCAAGTATTATATATCTGTTAATGATGATCTTGTGAGCAATAGGATTCCACAATCTATATCCCTTGACTCCATCACTAGATCTAACAAAGATTAGTTTCCTTGATTTAGGATCTAATTTGGAACGTTGATTGTTCGGAATAAATGCATAAGCATCACAACCAAATATTCTAAGATTAGAATAATCACATGGTTGATCTGACCATACCTTTTCTAGAATTTTGCAGTCTATCGTTGTTGATGGTGATCGATTAACCAGGTAACATGTTGTCAACAATGCTTCTCCCCACAACTCCTGCGACAACTTTGCATTACTTAGCATGCTTCTTGCTCTCTCAAGGAGAGTTTTGTTCATGCGTTCAACAACACCATTCTGATGCGGAGTATAGACATTTGTTCTATGTCTATCGATCTCATCCTTCTTACAATAATTGTCAAACTCCTTTGAAGTAAATTATGTTCCATTATCTGTTCTAAGACATTTAATGGACCTGCCAGTACTCTTTTCAACCAGAGCTCTAAACTGCTTATATATATCGAAAACATCAGCTTTCCTCTTTAATAAATAGATCCAAACTTTTCTAGAGAAATCATCTATAAAAATGACGAAATATGATGATCCTCCAAAAGAGGGTTTTGGGGATGGACCCCAAAGATCAGAATGAATATAGTCTAGGATACATACCTTTACTGATGTGTTTACCAGATTTTGGACTATGCAATTTCAGTGGTTTTTGCTTTTCATTCACTCCTTTTTCTATTAATAAGGTTAAGCCTGGAAAATTGTCCATGTTTTTTCTTTATTGTTGGTTGAATTCCCTAACCCCTAAGCTAGTTTCACTTCTATTTATTCTTTGAGGTTATAGATAACCGTGTTGTCTAACTATTATAGGATATTGTTTTTTTTTATTGGAATCCGGTTATATAAATGTGCATGAAATCACTATTTTTTGTTGTTTAAAATTTATTTCTGAATATAGAAATGGATTCGGCATGCTAAAAACCCCTAGGGCTTTTGGATTATACAGAAATAATCAGAAAAATATGTTTGTCTAACAATTTCTCATAGAATTGTTTTTTACTAAAAAAAGTTTTTAAAATTTATTGCTTAATTTTTTTATTAATATGTTTTTTCTGTCAACTTTGAATCCATTTAGAATTAAACTTTGAAGTAACATCACGTGAAATTTATGTTTTATATTTTGGAATTTTTTGGAGTTGAAGTGTGTAACTTTGAGCCTTTCATTTGTAGGTTTTGAATTTTTTTTTTGGGATATCCCATTTCAAATTCTTGTTTTGGAACATTTTCCATATTTTCAAACCTTTGTACTATATTTTTAAGTGTTATTTATGCTTTATCCGAAAACGTCTCTCAACAAATCAGTTTCAAATGTTGAGCACAAGATTATCTTTATGCTGCCATCCTTTCCTTTCTACAATGTTATAAGATGCTGGTTATAATCATATATTTTACAGTGAATAAGAAATTATAATCATATATTTTACATTGAATAGGAAACAAAACTGTTTTTGTTGGTGAATCCATTCTATTCATGTAATTTGATTTTAAGTGTATGATGACGGGGAGAAGTTTGTAACTTATAATGAAATGTTTTAATTTTTCAATTTTTCATTAAATTCATTTTATTATAATTTTTCAATTTTTCCTAAATTCATTTTTTAACTTGTGAAAGGCACAAAGATGTCAAATCATTTATTTCTTCGAAAGTGAAATGATTAAAATCAATTTTGTAGGTTTAATAAATGTATGAGTGATAGTGTCTTTGTTATGTATTCCATTGAGCTTCCTTGTTTAGATATAGGATTCATATCATCGAATAAAGCTTGAAGACTTTAGTGTGTGCTTGTTTTGATTTTTTTATATAATTATAATTCTTTGTTTTTAATACTTAGTGTATAAATTTTAGTGCCCTTGTTAATAGNGAGCAAAAAAATTATTTTTGAATTAGATCTTATGAAGTTCATTTTTAAATATAATTTAAGAAAATATTTATTGAAGAAATCATGCATGTTTTATTTTCATGATAAAAACATTAATTTGATATTTCAAAAAAGAAATCAGAAATTAGAGTAAACATCTCACTTGTTTATAGATTTTTTTTAAAATGGTGGGATTGTTTGATATTTCAATAAAAAAATCAAAGTTGATTTATTTAAAAAAACTTGGATATAAATTGTTTTTCTCATTTACATAGTGTTTTCCATGAACTATAAGGAGTTCATGGAAAATGATCTATAAAGAAATCTAATAGTAATCTAATGAAAAAAATTGCATTGTTTTGAACGTGTAATATGAAGCAAAATTATCCAAGATTCAATTAATGAAGTAATATTTGATTGATTTGCATTACAAATTAAGAAAAAGCTCATGCAGATAATGGTTTTCTCACATGCTTTTAAAGCAATAATTATAATTTTTTATGCACAAAACCCAAATAGGTATGTGGACATTACAAATTATAATTGTAATCAGCTATGAACATTTTATGTAAGTTTTTTATTAATAATTTTATAATAGTTTTCTCACATGCTTTTAAAGTAATAATTATAATTTCCTATGCACAAAACCCAAATAGGTATATGGACATTACAAATTATAATTGTAATCAGTCATAAATTTTATGTAAGTTTTTTATTAATAATTTTATTTATGTGCGGCCTTTTCCTAAATCTTGTTAGAATTTTATCATGCAAAAAACTAAATGAGATTTAGAATTTTATCCTGCAAAAAACTAAATGTTTAGGGCTGAGTTTAGAGCAATAAGATTTTATCATTGTGTTTTGATATATGGATAATGTGAATGGATAAACTTCATGAATTTTATGGGAGAAAATTTAAAATCCACTTTGGTTATGAAAGGGTGGTTATGTGATGTTATTGAAGTTTTGGTATAAGTTAATTATGTTTTATTAAAAACTTGTTTAAATCATTGTTGAGAGAAGTGATTACCTTTTGAAAAAGTTTATATGAGAGAAAAAATTTATATGAGAGAAAGAATAATATAAATACTTAATTTTCTCTTTTAGAAAAAAAGCTTTATATTTCTATTTTAGAATTTAAAATTATATATATATATATATATATATATATCCCAAAAAATGACTCCAATATATAAATGACTTTAATATCTTAGTGTTAGATAACACTAAAATCTTGTTCTAATATACAACTTTCCATGAACTTATAATTTCATTTTTTCAAAATCATGATAGAGAAAAGATAGACTTATTGGTTTCCATTCCATTCACATGGAAACTATAACTTTGAGCTAAACTCACATTAAACACATTTAGTATTAAAATCTACGAAGGTGTATATACCCTACCCCCTATAGATCCACCAAACACATTTAGTAGAACATTGTTTTAGTCACTGGTAGAAGAATTCCTCCATTAAAAAGCTACTCAAAAAGGTAGCCTCATGTAAAAAAAATGCTTCCTTTTATAAGTGTTAAATTCTTTTATAAGTATTAAATTCCGAGCAAAAGGAATGCTTCCTTTTATAAGTGTTAAATTCTCAATAGACATTTGTAAAAGAAATACCATAAAAAAAATAAAAAAAATCCTTTGAATATATGATTCCCAAGTGTATATTTCCAATATTATAATGTTGGTTGGCCCACTCTAGCACAAGCTTGGAGTTACATTGTTATACTAGCATACCCCTAAGCTGGGGAATGAGAATGCTGGTAGGTTTGACCACTCTCATTGGGTAGACAAACAATGTTTGACATTGCAACCTTTTACCTCAACCCTTTCTACCCAGCTAAAGAGTGTGCCTACTACCATCCATAAGCGAAGACCTTACATAAAGCCCCTAAAACACCATCTATCTTCCTCTCTATACATGTCTCTAAATACTTATTTTAAGTTTATATGTTTCTTCTATTTTATTATATACTTTATATTTATAAAGTTTATATTTTTCTTTCATATATAAATATATATATATTTGTATTTAAAATATATAATATTTAATACTACGAACATAATATTTGTATTTAAAATATATAATATTTAATACTACTTTAACATAAAATTTTGTGATAAAAATCTTTATTTATACAACATATATATATATATATATATATAGTGCATATTAAAATTTCATATATATATTAAGTTTATAAAATTTTAATATGTAATAAAATTTCTAATATATATTAAGTTTATAAAATTTAATATGTAATAATAGTGTTATAAAATTTAATATATAATAAGTTTATAAAATTTAATATATAATAGATGTGATGTTATTTATGTAATAATATAGACAAGGTTATATTTTTCTTATATAAAATTTATATAAGAATCTTGGACTTGTTTCACAACATCTTCACTTGTTCAATACCTCCTCATGCAAGCGATCAGAGTAGCATGGAGTAGTTGGTTTTGTTGCACACTTCTTTTAGCGGGGTGATACCCTCTTCAGTCGGCATGATGAAACAATTGAAGGCCTTGGATATCGGCTACAATACACTGTCTGACAGCATACCCAGTACACTGGGAAGTTTGGCACAATTGAAGATTCTGAAGCTCAATGAAAATCGCTTGATTGGAGAAATCCCCAATGAGTTTCTGAATCTCACATCTTTGTTGCAACTGAACTTGTCTTGTAATTCCTTGTCGGGAAGAATCCCACATGGGATCCCTCTTCGAAGGGTTCCGATATCCTCCCACACTGATAACAATGAACTCTGTGGAGATCCTCTTCCTCCATGTTCTTCCAAAGTTCGAAATTCGAACCCATGACAGTTTGTTGGAGTCTTTTGGTTTTCGTGTTATCTGGGAGTTGCCACTGCACATGTCTCTGTTGTCGCATCACTTGTAAAAAATGTCTCTGCTGTCACTTCACTTGTAAACAATTTTTTTAATGAATGACATAAGAGAGTAATGAAAATCCAAATCTCCTCTGCCATTGTTTTGGTAGTTAGTCTATTGAGCTTGTAGTCATAGCAAAGTACAACTTATTCAATTGCAAAACGATATATTGAGAATAAAGCTTCCCAATATGGAGATAAGAAGCTTATTGTTTTTTTTTGTCTTTATAACCAGAAAAGTTGCAATAATCTATTAATATAATCTGTATTACCGTACAAAATCTATGAGAATTATGCAAGATTCTAAAATTTTGAAACGAATTTATGTGTGGACTGGTCTCAAGAAGAATCTTGATAGGTTTTTTTTCTATGATTGAGGTTGAGTAGAGAGACACATTCTACAACCCAGTATTAAGTAGATGGCTCAATGTGTATTTGACCAAGGATATCTTTTAAGTTTCAAGTGTTTAGACCCATCACTTAAATAAAATTTAGTTTTTAATTGATAATAATAATAATTATCTTTATTTTGTATTCATAATGTGTATTCCCTTTTTTTTTTCTAAAAATGATTTATTATAATTTAATTTTTAATGGATAATTATGATAATTATCTTTAATTTTTGTTTATGAATGTGGATCAATCCATTATCATTATTTAAGGAATTTTTTTTATCTAAAATGATTTATTAATAGTTTATAAGAGGATGAAATGTTTATAGATTTTGACTATAATATTTTTTTTTATAAGATGAGCTTTTAGTCATTCAAAACAATTTTAAATCTTATTTTATGATTTAAAAATAATTTCAATTTAAATAATATTTTCAAGAAAATAAATGTCTTACTCATCACTCAAGTTAACTTCTAACTTACAAAATATTGATACTAATTTAAAATTTATAATTACAACCAATGAAATTTAATATATATGTATTTTCATACATAACTAAATACTAACAGATTAACTACGAATATAAAGTATGATAAAATAGGGTAAAATTTTAAAATATTTTGTTTATTAATAATGTGAAATGAATATATCTGAAAATTTGAAGATAAGTATTAGATTTTAGTTGAGTTTATTCATCATCATAAAACATAATGAGTTTTGATTGGGTCAAATAAAATTATAAAACATAATGATTTGTGATTGGACATTATAAAAGTCTCATATATTTTATTTATTAAAAATAATATTATAATATTGGTGTTATATTTTGGTAATATTTTTTTATTAACAAATTTATCATAATAATATTAAATTTTAATGTATTTTTAATATTAAATAACAAATTTTATTGATTGAAATAAAAATAATTCCAATAAAATTATAAAATAACAAATTTATCACAATATTAATTTTATATATTAAAAAAAAGAAAATACCACATGTAATAATGAAAAACTTATATATAAAATAATAAATAAAAGACATAAAAAAACTTATATATAAAATAATAAATAAAAGACATGTCATGTGGGTATTATTTTAATTACAAGTGTTAAACATGTCCCTTAACACGTGCAAGGAGGTTGATATATAAATTTTGTAAATCAAAGTGTATCATAAATATTTAAATAATCTTTCCGATCCACGTTAATGAATACCGATAAAATTATCAAAAATTGCTTACTTGTAGCCTATAGTTAACTTTGAATATTTTAGGGTTGACAAGGATTAAACATTTTCAATGATAATATTTTCATTATTTAAAATGAGTTTAACTCACAAACATTAATTAACTCACCGCCTTTACAACATTATTGCATCGCCTTCGCGTTGCTTCTATTTGACATTAATTAACTCACGGCCTCTGCATCACTGCTACACCACCTTCGCTAGTGGTGGCATATTTGAATACAAGTTACAATGAAGTTTATGTGGGGGCATATAATCATATGTGCTCTGAGCAACAGGCGCTTGCTGCCCATCTTTATGTTGACACTGAAATTTTGAGTTCTTTTATCTGGCAATGGACAATTATTTTTCTTGCGGTGTCTCTACTCATACTCTAAAGATACAATTATTTTTCTTACAGTCTCTCTTCTCATACTCTAAAGATGGTTTGTTGAGGGTCAAATTACCCTACAAATTTGGCGTTGATTGCTTTAATCTAAAGGGCCATAAAAAGTTCAGGATGCTAAAAGGAAATAACCAGTGGGAAGGGGAATTAGGGTATTTCTCACTCTTTCATAGAACTTTAGGGTTCTATTACTAAATGGGGCGGGATCAGGTACACAATCCCAACCGTTCTCTAAGAAGAGGGACTCTTTATTATACATCCCCCGCACATGCCTTCACGTCAGAGGAGAAGGACGAGTTCTTGGAGGAAGCCTTAGCATAAATTATGGGTTCTATTCTATAGTTGGACTATGGTTGTCGTTTTTATAATGAGAATTTTGATAAATTATTGAGCTTCATATCACAATTATACTGGGGGATTGCTTATTGCCACAACCATGGTATGATGCATAGGTGTGCATATTTGTTTGTCGTCTATTTTTTATTTATTTCATAGAACTCCATGGCCTTGTTATTGAGTGGGGCAAGTTTGGGTACACAATCTCAACCGTTGTCCAAGAAGAGGGATTCTTTCTTATACATACCCCGCACGGGTTTTTACATTAGAGAATGAAGGGTTCTTGGAGGAAGCCTCATCATACATTCTAGGTTATATTCGAGAGTTGTATCTGTATATATACAATATTTGCTATTTTCTTGTAAATTATAGTTTTTTGGGGGGCTTTATGGTTGGCGTTTGATAAGGTGAAATTTCTGATGAATCGACAAAGCTTCATGTTTTTATGCAAATATATGTTTTTCATATATATTTTTTACCAAGATACTTTTGTAGCTTCGTGTTTTTATGCAAATATATGTTTTTCATATATATTTTTTACTAAGAGACTTTTGTACATTGTGGAGATGCAAAATGCCCTGAAGGTGTGGTGGTGTGCGAAAGACAAACCCTTCTCCTCTTAAAACATAATGTAGTTTAGGTGATTTTACGCGATTATAGAATTTTGTTTTTTTAAATGAGTATTTCTGTTCTTTTTCCTTTTACCATTTTCTATCTTTTAATTTATTCCAATAGAGTAGATTGCATATTCTGTTTTGAATTGTGATTTTCCTTTACCCTGAAATGGAAAGTGTGTGTGATACCTCCTCTTTTATAATTTAGTGATGGGTATTTTGTAGCTTGATTTCAATATGGTGCAGGTGCAGTGTCAAATGTTTTTATAAACATAGAAAACTAATGTTCCAGTAGAGTGGTTTTAACACACGGCCATAGCCACAATGACTTCTCATCTATGGAGAAACCACTTGTGTCTTTCTACGGTCAAATGGAAATGGAATAAACTATATTCAAAACATATGAAGACCTCATATTCATAATTGCTTTCTTCTCGCGGTTTTTGAAGTGCAAACAATGTGCAACATAAACAACACTTACAACGAGAGTTGGTCATGCCCTGATCTTGAAGATTGTATTTGTCGATTTTAGTATGTGTAGACTCTGTTTCAAAGGCCTTTTATGACTTTCTTAGAATCTCGTGAGTCGTTTATTCGTTAATGAGAACCATAAATATATTGCAATTAGAATTATCTTATTTAAGAAGTGGACCACTATTTTGACGATGACTTTCTACCATGATTGGAGACATGTTCATTTTGAAAAAATGCATGTATCTTCTATTTAGTCCACTTTGTTATGAAAGAGTTGTGTGCAGTGTGCACTTAGACATGACCAGTTTGCTTCTTAATTTAAAAAAATTACTTACAAAGAATGGGCATTTTGAAATCTAAAGTAAAGAAATTTTGAAATCTAAAAAGTTTACCAAAATCAAAATTAAAATAAGAACTCAAAAAATGGAAAGAGCCAAAAAGGCTCTTATAAAATGTTCTCAATCTAATTCATTTAATTTAATATTCCAAAAGAAAAGAAAAAAAAAATGTTCAATATTCCCAATAAGATTTTTGAGAAGTGCTTAAAGATCACTTGAAATGTTCAGAAAAATTTTCATTGCATTGACTTCAATCTTGCATATGGTAAAATATCCAACCCGCATTTGATTTAAACAACAAATGAAATGTCCAAAATTCATGTGAAATTTGTGCCTAAGAATACAATTTCACATGGACTATAGTCTCTAATTGACATAGACTATAGTTTAATTTATTTATACTCTCTAAATAATGATAATGATCTATGTGAAGAAGAGAGAGTGGTAAATTAGAGAGCCAAGAGAGACTAAGATTGAGAAAGCTTGTAAACCTTATATTTGAAAATGTTAATTATATACTCATAACCTTATTAGATTAGAATTCAAATAAAAAATAAAAATAAAAACACTTAAACCATACCCAATTAATATTAAAAAAAACTTTATATATCATAACATAAACAACAAAAAGTATAAATTAGATATATATATATATAACATAAATTATATTAAGCCTTTTACAAATGTGTTTATGATTACAAATGTGTTTATGAAATTAATCATATATACAACAATATTGACAACAAATTATGTTAATTTTTTAAACTAAATCATTTAAAACTAATATTAATATTAAAAAAAAAAAAAAACCTAATATTAATATTAAAAAAACTAATGTCATGGCATAAGAAATAAAAATTATAAATTAAATATATAAAACATAAATTATATTCTCGCCATTATTATTCTCAGCAGGTCCCAGGATCGAAACTCCAGCGGTACCCCGGCCACTGTTTTTCTTCCCGATTCGCCCTCCGTCTCTCACCACAACTGGAATCCATCCCTTCTTCGAATATGCGAATCTCACCGTGTCCTCCAGCACACCAATCTTCTTGGCAATATATTCTCTTCTGGAAGAGAGCTCAGCATAGACGTTCTGGAACTTGTCAAGCCCTTTTTCCATGTCTCTGCCGGGACCTCGGCCTAGGCGAGTCCGGGATTTTTCCATGTCTCTGCCGGGATCTCGGCCTGGGCGAGGCCGGGATTGATCTCTTTCTCTGTGATATAAACCCGAATATCAATGGATCCCACAACCAAATAAAAACACGAAAACCCAAATAAAAGAGGGTACAGCATACGGTCTTTTTGCCAGTGAACGTTCAGAAAACGCGTCTATTCTCCA
>SNQJ01S0062717.1:25826-38053 GCA_010110895.2 Picea sitchensis
TTTTAGGATTCTTATATTGGCTAATGGAGCCATTAAACCCATCAGAACTAGTTACACCAAATGGCTTGGGTTATTTAGACAAACTCGAACCGAACTCGCTCTTCCAGTTGAAGGACGATCAATTTCTCCCGTCAATACCATTGTGCATCGCAAGTTGTTGCACAATGTCCTAATGTTGTGTATTGAGGTACAACGAGGCATGATGGTAATAATTCATGATTTAATTAAAGTTATATTTCAAATTTATCTTCCCTCTAGGTAAAGAAAGCATCAAGAAATTGTTTCTCTTCATCCACAATTTCAAAACCTCTCAGCCAAGATTGTTGCTCAAAGGTTCCTACTTTGTTTGTTGTTTCACAAAGGTTCCTATTGTTCGTTCTTGAATAGAGGAATTTGTTGTTCATTGTTGCACATATATTTATGCTATTGTTAATTGTTGCACATAGGTTGCAGAGGTCAGTATTTTCATTACTGTGCAAAGGTCACTTCTCTTGTTTGTTGTGTACAGGTTCCAGAGTATCAAATTTTCTCACATTGTTGCACACCTTCTCTGATCATCGATGCACATGGTTATAGTTCACATGAGTTTGACATATACCAACATCATGACAACTTCAAAACGTAGAAGAAAGAATGCAAAGGGTGGTGACATCGTGAGATTTGAGCCACATGGTTTAAATTTGGTAAACGCAGACCCAACAATCAAAGCACCCTTTGAATAGGTTAGTTGCATCAGGTTTTGTGAGAAACTTCAGAGGTACAACATACAGTTGGTGAGGGAATTTGCAGAGAATTTTGATGGGGATAAGGCTAAGGTGGAGAACCTTCAGTTGCAGGTTTATGAAGATAGCATTATTGTTGCAACAAAAATCCTTGCTCATGGAGAACAATGGTTTAAAGGTATGTAGTTAGATCTGTCTTATTATCATGATTTTTTGAAGCCCAAAGTTAGAGATACTAAATTTAGAGCCACCATACCCGAAGAGATTTTATTGGAAATTCATAATGATTTGTTGAAGGTTATCCAGAGGTTTTTTTACATGTGAAGGGAGATTTAATAGGGTTTACCAATACCATATCAGGCTCTTAATGCACTTCATTGGTAAGAAGCCTTTGAATCTACCATATTACCTTTTCATAATTCTAAAAAAGATGGATGAAAAATTACAAATAAGGAAAGAGCAAGGAGATGCTATCCTTTTCCATTTTTCTTTTATCAAACTATTAGTTTTAGAAGAAATGAGAAAGATAAATCAAGACTGGGAGTCTTTTATGATTTCATCAAGAATATCATTACATTCCCTAGGTAGCCAACAAAGCTTGATAAATACACCCTCGTAATTAGAAAATATCGCAACATCAATCCCTGAGAGTTCTGTTAAGAAAAGGGAAAAGGAGACTAAAGAGCCTGTAGTAACTTAGCGGGCTAAAAAGAAAGGGAAGAAACTCCAATTCTCTCCATAAGTGATTTAAGCTCCTAGTAAACCACTCAATAGGTCTGCAACAAAGAGAATTCTTGTTATGCATACATCACATGAAAATAGTGAGGCTACATAAACCTTCATACAACCAACTCTCTCAGATGAAAAAGACACTTCAATTATTGAGTTGCAAGAATAGTTGAAGAAGGATCAACTTGCCATAGCACAATTGTAGCATGAAAATAGAGAAATGAAGAAGAAATGTCTATAAGAGGTTTTCAAGAAAGATACATCAATGATAGGAGAAAGGTCAGCACTATCAACTCCAACCGGTTCCAGAACAAGGGGTAAAGGGAAAGAAGTAGAACATACTCTAGAGGTAAAGGAGATTCCTAAGTCTAGTGTKTGTTTAACAAGGTCCTCAACTAGGAAGTTGCAACATCAAGAGGAAATCCCAAAACAAAATCAGCTAGCCAAAAAGAAAGATGAGAAAGGAATGAACACTTTCAAGAGACTAAATAAACAACTCAGAGACACACAAGTTGTGATAGTTAAACTCATAGAGAGATATAGGAAATTCAAAATGAAGTTTGCAGAACACCTAATATAAATTGGACCTACAATAGATAAAGTTGCATCAATGGTGAGAAGAACCCTACCATTACACAAATAGTTGAAGAGTTTTTATCAGCAGAACCTCATTTTGAGGAAGGCGAATAAGACCCTCAAGAAAAGCTTGCAGCAGGTGGAGATTGGAAAGAAGGGAAAAATTGATTTGCTAGCATAAGCAGCAAAGAACTAAACCACTGAGAATTAGTTGACACATTTTGGTGACTTTTCCATTTTGACTTCTTTTTGGAAAGGCTCGCATATATAAGAACATTATTTTAGCAAAGAGGCATTGTTACTGGTGGTGAGATCTTTTTCTACCTATGCTATTTTTTTCTTAAAAATACAGAATTACAGCTGCGCAACGACTTTGTTGCGTAACTATGACAGTATGATTTTCAAAGCATAAAGAAGAGGTTTGACTATTAGTTATTACTCAAGTGTTATCATAAGGATAGTAAGTTAGAGAAAATTGAAGATGCAACAGCCATGATCAGTTTCATCAGTAATAGGAAATTTTGGGCTCATATTTTACAGTTTGATGTATGCTAGAGTTTGATGATTTGGAAAAAAAAAAAGGAAATTTAAAGAAGTACTAAAGAGATAAAAGGAACCACATAATATTCATATGATTGAAACCACACTAAGACAATGTCAACTATCATTCAAATATAGAAAGTAAACACAATATGAAAGACCACTTGTTGTTGCACAAACTCTGCTATATTTTTCTTGTAGGTGGTGATTATGCAGTGGACATGCTGCACAACAATGACAGAATTACCAAAACACTTCCAACTCGACTTGAATGGTTCAATAAGTGTGACATTGCATCTCCAATGGACATCACTAGTGGAAATCATGATTTTGGGTTTCATTTATTGTAATATCAAAGTTGTTGTAGTTTAATTAAATGAGTCCAAGTTGACTCGTTTTTAACAGTTCATTAAAGATTTCATGTTGATTATGTGAAACTATTAGCACTATTTTAGGATCATTGTTGGATCCAAATTTGATACTATAGTCATATGTTTTTGTATATATTCGGTAAGTCATGAAAATACAGGGGTTTGCATGTGTGTAAGGGAATACCATTGAGCATATTGTAATTTTTCTCTGTTGTTAATGAAAATTGTTGGATCAAGATTCCTTGAGTTTTAACCACAGAGATACAAGTGATTGTGATATTTTATGCATGTGATTTCCTAGTCTTTTCTTTCATGTCTTATACTTGATATTTTACAGTTTACTCTCTGTGATGACGTGAAATATATGTATCAGAACTCATCTTTATCAGGTTCTCTGTTACATGTAGTTTGAGTTTTATTTCTGTTATAATTTCCTTAAGATTCATCCTTGTTAGATTCCTTGAGGGATTATTGTTTTCTTAGTAACATGTTGTCTAAAACACATTTATTTTTCTTAGACTATTACTTTATATCTTGCCTCTATTCAGTCTTTTCTTAAATCTACCAGGTATCCAACAAGATTTTATTTACTTTCAACTTTAGTGACTCCATATCCCAATGTACTTTCTGCCCATATTTCCACCAACCCTATAAATTCATTTTATATTAGAGATATAGCCTTTGAGTTTAACCAAATCATTTTTTTCAGTGATTGATTTGAAGAGAGAGAGAGAGAGATCCCTCTCTGGTTGGAAGGGCTAGCTTCCATCCCCAAGTTGGTTTTGAGGTTATTCTCGTGTCTATTTCCTTTAATTCAAGGAAATTACAAAGAGATAACATTTTGGCGTCGTTGTTGGGGAGCGAAGGTGATTTTTTCCCTAGGAAAACGATAAAAAAATTCTAAACTTGTTCCTGAGAGTGATAGTGAACTGGATACAACTCTGGCAACTCCAAATTTGAAGATAAGTTGTTGAAGATAAATTTTGTTACATAATCCTGGCTACCCAAAGAAAATACACAAGGAATCATCTAGATCTAGATCCTCCATAAGACATTGACAACCCATAAGGAATTATGTGTAAAATTAATAAAAAAGCAACTCAATGAGGTATTTTTCTAGACAAAGGTTTTTCATCACCTAAAGGTGGAGTAGAAAGAATTGATGAAATTGAATTTGATATTAAATTTGAGTAGTCCTTGTTTGTATCCAATTCATAATTTAATTTGATTGAAATTCTATTTGATGAAAAGAAATTTCAAACCTTAATTCAGGTTGTTCCTATCCAAGATGTAGTAATTCCTAGTCAAATCATACATTCAAGTCAAACTCCTCTTAGAGTTATGGAATCAATATTTTCCCCATTATTTCTCCTTGTTGCAYTTCATGATCTGCCACATAACTATGCACAAAKAATCAAATAGTTTGATGCAGAAGGGGATGTAACAACCCAACAACCTTTAGATAGGTTCATCGATTTCATAGATATTGAAGAAGTAGATGATGAAGATGAGGTTATTTTCACAAAGTTTTCTAGGAGCAGTTAATAAATGGTTTAAATATCTCCCAGCGAATAACATTACTAACTTTGAAAATTTTGAAAATCATTTTCTTGGGAGATGGGGGTGTAAGAAAAAACCTTTGTAGTTATTGACACAATACAACCATTTAAAGAGAATCCATGCTTAGACAATGCAAGAGTTTTCCAGCAGATTTATGAAGGTCTATAACTCCATTCCTGATCAAGTAAAGTCTCCCCCATGAGTCGCTCAACTCCATTATGTTGATGCATTCGAGAGTGAATTTTCCTTGTTACTAAGAAAAAGAAGGTCCACTTCTCTAATTGATATGATATATGATGCAATTGAAGTGGAATTGAATTTAGCTTCATCATGAAAGATCAAGCTCCAAATAGAAGTTGATAGAAAGAATGCTAAAGAAGAAACACTACCCTCTACTTCTCAAGGTCCAGATGAAACATTTGACTTAATCGTAAAGAAAATGGAGAAATTGGTAGAAAAATTGTCATTGGATGATAATCCCCATGACCTTCAATCCATAAATCAAAATTTTAGGAGACCTCAATTTCCTCATATAGGACAGAGAGAACAAAGGATTCTAGTTGATCAACCAGTTATACCACCTTTCCAAAATAATTACGTTGTAGAATTGTTTAAGGAACCTCTTGAAGATATTCATTGTTTTGGTCTATAAGGGTCACAAGTTTACTTAAGTAAATAAGAACATGATATGCTTATGCAATATCAGGAATTAAAGGAGAAGGGGGATTACAAGAAAGGATATCATAATGCCATCATGGAATTCCAAAAACAATATAACCTTGGGAGTAACAAAATTGCAACAAGTACTCCAATGGATCCTAGAGCTGACATGCCCTCTTTCAGTCATCAAGAAAAATATTTTCCAAAGAAGGATACATCAAATAAATGCAAATAGAAAGGATATCCTCTTATATATGTTCCATAAGTAAGAAGAGAAACAATTCTAAAATAAGTAGAAAAATCTTAACCCTCCTTTAATTTTGAAAATGAAATGGAAAATATTAATATTTTTGTACCTTTTAATGAGTTGATCAGTAATATAGAATACAAAAGTCATATTGTAAAGATGCTTAAAATGGAACATACCTCAAACACCCTTAATGTACAATATGTCCATCCTGCTATTTTATTTGGTCCTCGGGTTGAGGAAAGTGACAATAATGATGATGGTGTGCCTCCTTTCTATGTGAACCTAAATATTCATAATGTAACTCTTCATAATGCAATGATAGATTCAGGAAAATATCACAACCTAATGCCAAAGGTGATCATGGAAGAGTTAGGTTTGGATATCACTAGACCATACAAGGATATGTTTTCTTTTGATTCAAGAAAGCTGAAATATTTGGGCTTAATCAAAGATATTGTTGTTACTTTATCTCAAATTGTTATAGCAAGATTTTCCTCACCCTATGAAATCTTGCCCAGAAGGCCTTTTTCCATTTCCCCATGTAGACTTATCATCCCTGTTTATAAAATCCAGAGATAAAAATAAATATTTTTCTACATGTAGGCATATTGCCTACTATACAACATGCATATACGCAGGCTGCTCCACTACAACCCACGCACATTGGGATTTGTGCTAGAAAATGAAAATTAATGTCAAGTTTCCATGTCACGGTAGGATATCTATGAACCTTGGCTTTCCATATACTGGAAGTGTTCTGACTCGACCCTTCAGTTCAATTTTAAAGGTTATAAATGGGCCAATTATGAGCTATGGAAAAGGAGAAAAAAATCAACTTTAAGATCAAAGTTACTCTGAAGGATTTATTTACTTCATATTGAGTCTACATCCCTTTGTCCTCTAAGTATGAACATATTTTTCAACCCCCAAGAGCTTCCCTTATAGATTGAGAACCTCATTGTTTCTCTATTATGAGCTTACCTTTGGTGGAGGATTGAAGTGGTGGAGGCCCAGCTGGAAGGAACTTATTTTCTCAGTTCTGAACCGTGGCGACACAGAAGTCTGTAACATTTTCACTTATGCTAATCATATATTAATAGAAATACTCTTTTCCCATCCAATTGATATATTGAAAATATTTGAATTATTATTCCATGGGCGCATTTGTCATCTTTATTAATGGATTATGCTATTAAATGTGCTAACATCATATAATATCACCATATGCTTGCGTTGCTTGGTTGTTGAGGACTAGTTCCAGGTATATTTCTTTGGGTCAAGTGCCATCGAGTGTATGGACGAGGTAGGCCTTTTATCTTGTCTTGCTAGCATATTTTTTTTATAGCATACTTGAGAATAGAGTTGATTTTTGTAGTCATTTCTGTCTATTGTGGTTTACCCTAGCCATAGAGAGATTTTCCTCGTAATAGAATTGGCGACCATACTAGGGAATGAATCTTCTTTCTTAGGGATTGGAGTACTTTTCTTCTTAGATTTCTTTCGTTCCTATTGTGTTTCTTTTCGTATCATTGCTTGACAACCTTTTTTCACTATGGGTATAAGTTTTCATCCTTCTCCCTTGCCTTGCCTTGTTTTTTGAAACACATGCACACCTTTTTCCTTAACAGTCGCGTACATACGTAGGTTGTCCCTCTACAAGATGTGTATATACGCTTTGTTTTCCTAAACAGTCATGTAAATCAGTTTTCTCTGGTTTTTTTCTTTCTTTGGTTGTTCTTGGGTGGGATTTGATGTTTGCTAAGCCTTCTTGGGTCTCTGTAGTTCCTATTAAGTGTTTGTGGGATGACAGGAAACCTACCTTTGGTTGAATTTCTGGGCAGAGTCTTTCTCATCATCTTTTAATTTGTATTGTCCTTGTACATTGGGATGGGATTTTTATTGCTTGGTATCCTACTTAACTTATATTTTTCTATACATAGTAGAGTTTATATATCAGGTTTCTTTTTAGTCTATGCATTTTCATTTTTATTATATTGAAAATACAAAAATATTAGGCATTTTTCATTGCTTGGCATTTTGGTGTTTTTGAGTCATTAGCTTAGCACATGTAATGAAAGATTGCATTTTTACTTCAGAATTGCATAGTTGAAATTGAAAATTGCATTTTTTATTAGAAACACATCATTCATTGAAAGTTAAAGTTAGGAATTTGCATTATTTTCATATTTACTTTTCTTGCAGAGTCATAACATCATGAGTTTCACTACCATACCTTTTTGAGTAATCATGGCCACTAAAATTAATGTTATAATTTAAAATTAATTAGTCACAATTTAATTTTCTAGGGTGCACAAACTATCTTAGGATTTAGTGCCTTGGAATAGGATTTTGTGAGTAAACTTCTCCAAGGCAATTATATCAACATATGTGTCTGAGAAAGGGAGTGGAGAAATCCTTTGTATAATTGGTAATATCAGGAGGCTCCACTCACACCATATTTAATCATGAGGTCACGTGAAGTTGGTTGAAGGGATATCCCCCCGATACGTTCTTAGCATTAGAGATATTTCTAGGGATCTATTCGTATATGGGGATCTTGCTATTTCCTTTACCTCCGTGAGAGGTAGTACTTTAAAGGTTTCAGGATTTTCTACCCTACCCATACGGTAGACCTGACTTATGAATTATTGCATATGCATCGGTTATACAATGGCTTATTAGTTTCTTGACTTAGGTTCCACATAGGTTACTTGCAGGGGTTATTTTTCAAGTACCCCAGGTCAGATAAGGGTCAGACAACACAAAACCTTTATGGAGGATTACCTCTCCGAGGGTATCTGACCGACTGGCCGTTAAGTCCACGAGGGCCCTTATAATCAATTATGTTACCTTCGATATTTAGCAGGGATTCTCAGGACCCTCTTGGTAGAGACATACATTCTTTATGCCATTTGTGTTCATTTTGGTCGTTTGAATTTTGGTGTGCTCTTTGATTAATAATTTGCCTTAGGATTTTTTACTGAGTTTTCATTATAATGGATAGTGGAGTTCCTTCAACTCCCTCATTTACTTCTACTCCCCCATGAAATTTACTCATTTCATGGGGATGAATCCTTTCACTTTTCATAATGGTATGCAAAACTATGACACTTAGTCTGCACCTTGGGTCTCTAGTCATTTCCCTATTGATATTCCTTCACCCTTGCAATCCTCCCCTTGGTCCACTTATATGAATCTTAGAATTGGATCTCGGGGCCCCATGGCCTAGATTCCTACTTCTTCATTTGATATGAGTCATGTCCCTCAACTAGATTTCATGATGGGAGGTTGGAACCTCCCCTCTTATGGACCCAATCCTAGATATTCTCTTTCAGGAGACAATACTCAAATGGGTGCTTATTCTACTTACTACACTCCATATTTGCATCCTTCATCTGTCATGTCAGTTCTTTCGAACACTTTTCCCATGATGGGTCCTCAGGTATCCCCGAGTATTTCATACAGGGAGAATCAATTTTACAATTCGGGATACCCTCTTCATGGAACCCCTTCACAAGGGGGAAATTTATATCCTCACTTGAATAGTCCTTATCATACTTCCTTCTCATCGCAGACTTTAGTGATGATGCCCATTCAAACCTCTTTGAATTAGTTAAGCAGAGTATACTTCCTTTCTGGACAGGGATAGGGGGTAAACCAGGACCCTTCCTATCCTGCAATGTTTCAAATCCAATCTTTCCCTAGACCTTGATATCAAATGCCACAACTCAACGCTAGTCCAGTCACTGCCAGTAATATTGGAGCTACATCACTAACCTCTTCTGGTCATTTTGGAGATGAGTCAACAACCTCTACGAGTCATGTTGAAAACCCGCACCCAACCGCTACTAGCCATGCTAGGGGCACCACTCTAGTCACAACTTTCCATTTCCCTGTGCAGAATTATCATCCTTGTTTATAAAATATAGAGCTAAAAATAAATAGTTTTCCACATGTATACATCTTGCCTAGTATACAACATGTGTATATGCAAGATATTCCACTACAACCTGCATACATCGTGATTTGTGCCAGAAAATGAAAATTAATGTCGGGTTTCTATGTCACGTCAAGAGATCTATGATCCTTGGCCTTCCATATATTGGAAATGTTCTGAATTGACCCTTCAGTTCCATTTTGAAGGTTATAAATGGGCCAATTACGAGATATGGAAAAGGAGAAATAATTCAACTTTGAGAGCAAAGTTACTCTAGAGGAATTGTTTACTTCATATTGAGTCTACATCCCTTTGTCCTTTAAGTCTCAACACAATGTTCAGTCCCCAAGCTCTTCCCTTATTGATTGAGAACCTCATTGTTTCTCTTTTATGAGCTTTCCTTTGGTGGAGTATTGAATTGGTGGAGGCCCAGCTAGAAGGAACTTTGTTTTTGGTTCTAAACTGTGCCAACCCTGAAGTATGTAACATTTTCACTTCTGTTGATCATATATTAATCGAAATAATCTTTTCCCATCCAATTGATATCTTGAAAATATTTGAATTATTATTCCATGGGTGTATTTGTCATGTTTATTAATGGATTATGCTATTGAATGTGATAATATCATATAATATCACCATATGGTTTATTTGCTCGGTTGTTGAGGAGTAGTTGCAGGTATATTACTTTGGGTCAAGTGATCAATGATGGACTTCATCGAACGTTCGGACAAGGTAGGACTTTTATCTTGTCTTGCTAACATATTTGTTTTCATAGCATACTTGAGAAGAGAGTTGATTTCTGCAGTCATTTTCTTCTGTTTTGGTTTACCCTAGCCATAGAGAGATTTTCCTCGTAACACAAATCCCACAAAAAACTATGATAATGGATGTAGTTGTTGCAGACATTCCTCCTAAATTTGGAATGTTACTATCAATATCATGGGCTTCTAAACTCAAGGGTACCTTGAAAATGGACATGTCCTATGCCACAGTTCTAGTCTTTGGTCAGGACATAATGCTATATAGGGAGGTTCATTTGAAATAAATGGTGAGAAACAAAGATAAACCCAACAATCACCCTATCTATTCAATTGAGACTGACATTGGATCTTTTATTTTCTATAATGATTTTTGTTTTGAATAAGATGATCAGATTGTTTCAAAGGATCACCAAATAGGATTAGTTTCAGAAGAGAACACTAAAGTGGATGAAGGTCTGTGGAATATGGATTTTGATGGCACAATCGACAAAGAAGGAGCATGAGATGGGGTTTGGATCATTTCTCCTAATACTACTTCAAAAATGTGTTCTTATAAATTGGATTTTGATTGCACAAATAATATGGATGAATATGAACCTCTTATTTTAAGATTGGGAGTTTTAAAGGATTTAAAATCTAAAGAGATATTTTTGCATGGAGATTCTAAGCTTATAATCAACCAAAATAAAGGTACATATCAAACTAAGAATTCTAGAATGAGAACCTATAGGAATTTGGTCCTGGATTTGCTTGAAAATTCCATTTCAGTGGTACCATGGGAACAAAATTGGATTCAGATTCTCTTGCCACATTACCAATCATGTTTAAAATTCCAATTTATCCCAAAAAGAAATATGATATTGAAGTAAAACGCATGCCATCTATTATGAGGAAAATCTCTCTATGGCTAGGGAAAACCACAACAGATGGAAATGACTGTAGAAATCAACTCTATCCCAACAACATGCTATATAAACCAATGTGCAAGCGAGATAAGAAAGAGGCATAGCTCATCCATATGTTCAATGAAGTCCATCGTTGGGCACTCTGACCCAAGATATATACCTGCAACAAGTTCTCAACAAAAAATCAAAGAAAACATATGGTGATAATATAAAAGGTTAGCACATTAGATAGCATAATCCATTAATAAACATGACAAATACACCCATGGAATAATAATTCAATATATTTTCAATATATCAATTGGATGGAAAAATAGTATTTCTATTAATATATGATCATCAGAAGTGAAAATGTTACATACTTTTGTGTCGGCACGGTTTGGAACCGAGAAACTAAGTTCCTTCTAGCTGGGCCTCCACCACTTCAATCCTCCACCAAAGGCAATCTCATAAGAGAGAAATAATGAGGTTCTCAATCACTAAGGGAAGATGTTGGGGGCTGGACACTGTGTTTAGACTTAAAGGATAAATGGATGCATACTCAATATGAAGTAAATAATTGCTCCAGAGTAACTTTTCTCTCAAAGTTGAATTCTTTCTCCCCCTTTCCATAGCTCAAAATTGGCCCATTTATAACCTTGAAAATGGAACTAAAGGGCTGAGTGGGAATGTTTCCAGTATATGGAAGGCCAAGGATCAGAGATCTCCTATCGTGACATGGAAACCTGACATTTAATTTTCATTTTTTGGCACAAATCGTGATGTACATGGGTTGTAGTGGAGCAGTCCACGTATACACATGTTGTATAGTGTGTAAGGTGCATACATGTGGAAAAATATTTATTTTTAGCTCTGTATCTTATAAATAGGGGTGATAAGTTTGCATGAGGAAATGGAAAATGCACCATACAGGTTTACTTTGAGAAATTCAACTTTGAGAGAAAAGTTACTCTGGAGCAATTATTTACTTCATATTGAGTATGCATCCATTTATAACCCTAAAATGCACCATACAGGTTTACCTGGCATCAGGCCAACTCATGCCTCTTCCTAGCCAAAACCATGCTGAGTATTTCCTCAAAAAACCACTTAAAACAAACAACCCACGCCCTAACTTCTCACTGGGTGCGGGCAACCACTTGCTGTCCTTTTACTGCACGCGGGTATCCGCAGGCTAGCTCAAAACAGCCCGCGAGTACCTAACAATGCAAAA
>SNQJ01S0062717.1:41463-55441 GCA_010110895.2 Picea sitchensis
TTGAACATTTAAGTGGGGTAAAAGGAGGTTGCCCCCTCGAAGAGGCTTATTATCTGATATTATCTCTTTTTCAAGGCGTTGAGTACTTTTCTTGAGGTTTTTCTATGCTATATTGATGTTTGGTTCTTAACAACATCCTTCATCTTCAGCTCAACACAGATGGATTTTAATAGCCACAGATTATTTCACAAAATGGATATAAGTTGTACCTACCAGTCAAACCATTGATTCAGTCATCATACAATTTCTGAAAATAAATATACTCTCAAGGTTTGGTTTTCCAAGAACGATTATTACAGATAACGTTGTTTCTTTTAAGTCTAAGAAACTAATTGAATTCTTCACTAATTATGGTATGACACTCAGTCACTCAACAACCTATTATCCACAAGGTAATGGTTTGGCTGAATCATCTAATAAGAGTTTGATCAAGATCATAAAAAATTTACTACATGAGAACAAGCAATCTTAGCAAAAGAGGCTGATTTTTACACCTTTTTGAAGACAGAGTGAGTACAAATAACTCTATTGGCACATCTTCATTTCATCTTGTTTATGGTACAGAAGCAATTTTTCCTACTTCTATTGGATTGTCAGTCATGAAGTTGTTGCAAGAAGTAGATGATGAACCAAACCATGTTCAGAGAATAATAAGTCAGTTAGTTCATGTTTATCAAATGAGAGAATAGGTTTTTAAGAATGTTCAAATATATCAAGACAAAATGAAGAAATATTTTCACAGAAGAACTAAGGGATATGACTTTCATATCAATGATTTGGTTTTAAAATGGGATGAAAGAATTGAATACAAGGGTACACATTCTAAATTTGAAAATATATGGAAGGGGCCATGCAATTTTGCATCATATCATGGTAATAATGCATTCCTATTACAAGATCTCAATGGAGAATACATAAGTGGAGGACATGTTAATGGCATGTTTCTCAAGAACTATTTTACTTAAAGCATTTTTTTTTCACTTCATTGTAAATATCCATTTTCTTTAGTATTTTTCATTATGGGTACTACTCAACAAATTTGAAGCCCAAAGAGAAGGCCCTAAGGTTTGATAAGTAATGCCAAGTGTTTTTGTACATAAAATATCAATTCAGTTCGAGTCATTTTAATAGCAAATAAAGAGCCCAATGGATAAGGCTACTAGTCTATCTATTCTTTGGCACCTCACAGGGATGATGTCGTCCTCATTGGATCCTGTGTTAGTTTCATATAAATAGGTTGTTATGTTTTGAATAATATTATAGGATAAAGTCATGTCTTGGGTTAAATAAGAACATTTTATGATTCTTTCTTAATTCATGAATCATATGTCTTTTTTGTCATGGGAAGGGTTTTCTTTTTAACCATGTAACTTATGTTTTTTTGTGTCAAGATGTGGGTTGTCATATCACTAAAGGGTCATTATGAAGGATCATGATGTAGTTTCAATACATTCAGAGTCAGTATTTTCAAAGTTATAATGATTTCATGAAATCAAATCTATGAAGGACATGTGAAATCATCAAGAAAACCATTGCGTAGAGTGAGTTGTTGCACAATGTCCTAATGTTGCATATTGAGGTATGACGAGGTATGATGGTAATAATTCATGATTTAATTATAGTTATATTTCAAATTTATCTTCCCTCCAGGTAAATAAATCATCAATAAATAGTTTTTCTTCATCCACAATTTCAAAAACTCCTAGCCAAGCTTGTTGCGTAGAGGTTCCTACTATGTTTGTTGTTTCATAGAGGTTCCTACTCTTGTTCTTTGCTACACGTAGGTCGAAGATGTCATTTTTTTCATTACTGCACAAATGTTGTTTCTCTTGTTTGTTGTGCACATGTTACGGAGTATAAAATTTGATCACATTCTTGTGCACCTTCTCTGATCATCGCTACACACGGTTATAGTTCACAAGAGGTTGACATATACCAGCATCCTGACAATTCCAGAGCGTAGAAGAAAGAATGTAAAGGGTGTTGAAATCATGATATTTGAGCTAGAGGGTTTAAATTTGGTAAAGGAAGACCCAACAATCAGAGCATCCTTTGAACAAGTTAGTTGCATTAGGTTTTGTGAGAAACTTTAGGGGTATAAAATATAGGTGGCGAGGGAATTTGCATATAATTTTAATGGCACTAAGGCTAAGGTGGGAAACCTCCAATTGTAGGTTTATGGAGATAACATTTTTGTTGCAACAAAAGCCCCTACTCATGGAGAACAATGGTTCAATGGTATGCAGCTAGATTTGTTTGAATATCATGATTTTCTTAAGCTTGAATTTAGAAATACTAAATTTGGAGCCACCATACTCAAAGACATTTTATTGGAAAGTCATAGTGATTTTTGGAGGGCTATCCAGAGGGTTTTTACATGCAAAGGGATATTTAATAGGTTTTACCAATACCGTATCAGGATCTTAATGTACTTCACTGGTAAGAATCCTTTGAATATGGTTGACAAAGTAAACATAATGAAAGAGGATGGAGATGCTAGCCTTTTCCATTTTGTTTTGATCAAACTATTAGTTTTAGAATAAATGAGAAAGAGAAATCAAGACTGAGAGTCTTTTCTAATTTCATCAAGCATATCAGTAGATTCCTTAGGAATCCAAAAAATATTTACAAATACACCCTTATCAGTAGAAAAAACTGCCACCTCAATCCCTAAGAGTTCTTTTAAGAAAAGGGAAAAGGAGATTGAAGAGCCTGTAGTAAGTCAATAGGATAAAAACAAAGGGAAGAAACTCAAATTATCTCTAGAAGTGATTGAAGATCCTAGTAAACCACTCACCAGTTCTGCAACAAAAAGAACTATTTTTATACATACATCACAGGAAACTAGTGAGGCTCCATAAACCTTCATACAACCAACTCTCTCAAATGACAAAGATACTTCAATTATTGAGTTGCAAGAATAGTTGAAGAAGGCTCACCTTGTCATAACACAGTTGTAAATATCTAGAAGAGGTTTTCAGGAAAGATACCTCTATGATAGGAGAAAGGTTATCACTATCAACATCAACTAGTTCCAAAACAAGGGGTAAGGGGAAAGGAGTAGAACAAAATCCAGAGGTAAAGGAGATTCCTAAGCCTAGTGTTCCTTTAACAAGGTCCTCAACTAGGAAGTTGCAACATCAAGAGGAAATCCCAACATAAAATCAGCCAACAAAAAAGAAATATGAGGAAGGAAAGAACCCTTTCCAGAGGCTAAATAAACAACTCAGAAAAGAACAAGATGTGATAGTTCAACTCAGAGAGGGACATAAGAAATTCAAAATGAAGTTTTCATAACACCTAAGAGATTGTGGACCTACAATATACAAAGATACATCAATGGTGAGAAGAACACTACCATTACACATACAATTGAAGAGATTTTATAAGCGAAACCTCATTTTTAGGAAGGAGAACAAGACCCTTAAGAAAAGCTTGCAGCAAGTGAAGATTGGAAAGAAGGGAAAACTTGATTTGCTAGCAGAAGCAATAGATAATTGAACCATTGAAACTTAGTTGACACATTTTTGTCATTTTTCCATTTTGAATTCTTTTTGGAAAGGCTCTCATATATAAGAAAATTATTCTATCAAAGAGGCATTATTACTGGTGGTGAGAGATTTTTGTACCCATGTTATTTTTGTCTTAAAAGCATGAAATTACAGTTGTGCTGTGACTTTGCTACACAACTATGACAGTCTGGTTTTCAAAGAAGAAAGAAGAGGTTTGATTGTCATTTCTTACTCAAGCATTATCATAAGTATTGTAAGTTAGAGAAAATGGAAGATGCAACAATCATGAGCAGTTTCATTAGTCAGAGGAAAATATGGGATCATATTTATAGTTTGATGTATGATAGGGTTTGATGATTTGGGAAACAAAAGAAAATTTAAAGAAGTAATAAAGAGATAAAAGGAACCAAATCATATTCATATGATTGAATCCACCCTTAGACAATGTCAACTATCAGTCAAAGAATGTCAACTATCAGTCAAAGATCGAAAGTAAACACAAGATAACAAACCACTTGTTGTTGCACAAACTTTGTTGCATTTTTCCTGTAGGTCATGATTCTGCAACGGACTTGTTGCACAATAGTGATAGAATGACCAGAACACCTCCAACTCATATTGAATGGTTTGGCAAGTGTGCCATGTCATATCCAATAGACATCAATAGTGGAAATCACGATTTTGGGTTTCATTTATTTTCATATCAAATTTGTTGTAGTTTAATTAAATGAATCCAAGTTAACTCCTTTTTAGTAGTTCTTTAAATGTTTTATGTTGATTAAGTGCAATTGATGGCACAGTTGCAGGATCATAGTTGGATCTGAATTTGATACTATAGTCATATGTTTTTTATATATATTGGGGAAGTCCTGAAAAGACAGGGGTTGGAAAGTGTGTAAGGGAATACCATTGAACATATTGTAAGTTTTTTCTGTTGTTAATGAAAATTATTGAATCATAAATCCTTGAGTTTTAATCACAGAGATACATGTGATTGTGATATTTTATGCATGTGATTTCCTAGTCTTTGCTTTCATGTCTTATACTTGATTTTGTATGGTTTATTCTCTATGTTATGTGAAATATATGTATCAGAACTCATATGTATCATGTTCTCTACTGCATGTAGTTTGAGTTGTATTTATGCTATAATTTACTTAAGATTCATCCTTGTTAGATGCATTGAGGGATTATTGTTTTTCCAATAATTTGTTGTCTAAAACACATTTATTTGGATTAGACTATTACTTTCTATCTTGCCTTTGTTCATTCTTTTCTTAAATTTACGAGGTATCCAACAAGATTTTATTGACCTTTTACTTTAGTGACTCCATATCCCAATGTACTTTTTAACCAATTCATTGTATCTTAGAGATATAGCCTTTGAGTTTAACCAAGTCAATCCTTTCAATGATTGATTTGAAGAGAGAGATACATCTCTTGTTGGAAGGGATAACTTCCACCCCAACTTGGTTTTTAGGTTACTATTGTGTCTATTTCCTTTCATCCAAGGAAATTACAGAGATATAACATTTTGGCACCGTTTTAGGGGAGCGAAGGTGAAATTGTCCCTAGGAAAATGACAAAAACTTTCTAAAACTGGTTCCTGGGAGTGATAGTGAACTGGATACAACTCTGGCGACTCCAAATTTGAAGATCGTTTGCTGAAGATAAATTTTGTTACAAAATACTTTCTACCGAAAGAAAATACACAAGGCATCATCAGGATCCAGATCCTCCACAAGCCATTGAGAACCCAGAAGGAATTCTATGCAAAATTAATAAGAAAGTAACTCAATCAGGTATTTTTCTAGACAAAGTTTTGTAATTCCCTAAAGTCATATTAGAAATCATTGATGAACATGAATTTGATATGAAATTTTAGCATTCCTTATTTATATCCAAGTCAGAATATGATTTGAATGAAATTCTATTTGATGAAAATAAATTTCAAACCTTTATTCATGTTGTTCCTATCCAAGTTGTAGTAATTCCCAGTCATATCATACAGTCAATTCAAACTCCTCCTAGAGTTATGGCAACAATATTTTCCCCATTAGTTCTCTCTACTGCACTTCATGATCTGCCACAAAACTATGTGCAAAGAATCAAAAAGTTTGATGCAGAAGGGGATGTAACATCCCAACAACATTTAGATAGGTTCATTGATTTCATAGATCTTGGAAAAGTAGTTGATGAAGATGTTAAGATCAATTTATTTCCACAAAGTTTTTAAGGAGCATTTAGGAAATGGTTTAAAGCTATCCCAACGAATAACATTCCTAACTTTGAAAATTTTGAAACTCTTTTTCTTGGGAGATGGGGGAGTAAGAAAAACCCTTTATAGCTATTGACACAATACAACCATTTAAAAAGAATCCCTACTAAGATAGTACAAGAGTTTTCCAGTAGATTTATGAAGGTCTATAACTCCATTCCTGATCAAGTAAATCCTCCCCCATGAGCTTCTCAACTCCATTATGCAGATGCATTCGACGGTGAATTTTCCTTGTTATTAAGAGAAAGAAGGTCCACTTCTCTGACTGATATGATGAATGATTCAATCGAAGTGGAAGTGAATTTAGATGCATCATGAAATATCAAGCTCCAAATAGAATTTGATAGAAATAAAGCTAAAGAAAAAACACTACCCTCTACTTCTCAAGGTTCAGATGAAAAAATTGACTTAATGGTAAAGAATGTGGACAAATTGGTTGAAAATTTGTCATTGGATGATAAGTCTTGTTGGTCTTGAGATTAAACTTAAGGCTCAAAGAATAATGTCAAACATTAATAAAGTTTAAGAGAGTGTTTTCTAAAAGTTATTTTTCTATCTTAGTTATATGATAAAAATTCCTTAAATGAAATTAACAATATCGCAGCACAGAGGTCGTATTTCTTGTCTGAGTCAAAATTGTAATATCGAATGATGTGAGAGAAAACTACAAAAATGTAAAACAAAGAAATGAATAAATCATTGAAGAGTCTCACTGTGTTGTAGTAGAAGAAAATAGATAGTGTAACCTTCAATAAAGTATAAGATACAATAATCCACATAGATCATAGGTCTTGATTTACTCACAGTAAATGCATAGGAAACATTGATTACTTAACAAATTACTGATGAAATATGATTACAGTAGTTGTTGTACTAAATTGAAATCAAACATTTATCAAGGAATGCATAAATAAATGTTGAGATATGGGAAAAAAGAAGAAACACATAACCCAAACTTAAACAAAATGTGGAATCTCTGTCTTCACTTCTATTGATACTCAATAAGGATAGTTTCCTCTATTGCATTCGACAAGAAACAAACCTTAATAGATCTTCAATCTATGTATTTATACAAAATTGTCACAACTCAAAATGGTTGGACTTCTCATAATTTAAAATAGTAAATATCTGAAATAAGAAAATAGAGCATAGAGAATGATGAGCTTCATTGGCAATCTCTTCATTTGTTGGCCGAAAAACTTATGTCTTTTGATATTCTTGATATTTTAGCACAATGTCCTTGTCATCATAGCTTTGTTTCCATTTTTCTCTTTAGTTATAGCCAATAATGTAATATCACTTTCTTACTTGTTTCTGAATGTGCTTGCCTTCCCATATTCAATGCATTGGATGCATCTACTCAATAATTTCACTACCAACCTTGAAGGCTCAGTTGCTTCATTCGCCTCAAAAGTGTAGAACTTTATTTCTACCCGAGGCATCTTTTCTTGTATCCCTTTTGCTCCTTGAGATATGACCTATAATTGCAAGCTTGGGTTTAGTATCAATTTATTTATTTGAAGGAGATCAATCTGATTCATTTTCTAGATGGTTGTTAGAGCCTCTTCTTTGTTTGTT
This sequence comes from Picea sitchensis, assembly GCA_010110895.2. Lineage (NCBI taxonomy): Eukaryota > Viridiplantae > Streptophyta > Pinopsida > Pinales > Pinaceae > Picea > Picea sitchensis. The sequence goes on from SNQJ01S0062717.1 coordinate 48,832, forward strand.
CTGGAATTAAACTGGTTCTTTTCTATATCAATTTGGCCCATGGCTTCAGAAATAGAATTTCCTTCAAAATCGAGTAATATTTTTTCTAGCAAGGACAATTCTTCTAGACAAGCTTCATTTACCTCTTCGACAAGTCTTTTGCTTTTCGCTAGATTGGTTTCCCAGGATTTTAAAGCTATATCACCTCTTATTTGTTCCAAAAGAGAAAGTCGAGGAACATCTAAGACACCATCCTTATGTACTAATAGGAAATCCTCCTAAAACTTAACTCAATATGATCAAGATTCTCTTTCTTTGATGTTGATATCTTTTAGAGAAAGATCTACTGCCTGGTACCAATTCTGGATGGCCTCTACCTTCATAAAAAGATATTGTTGGGCATGTTCCAACTTTTCATTTACCTCCAGTGCTTGAGTCTGAAAATTTGATATCTCTACTGATGTACCTTCGATCAAGTCTACCCTGGCTTGCAATTTCTTTATTAACTCTTTTTTTTGAAGGATCAATCCTTTATTGGTCTATGAATTCTGATGGATCTCTTCAAGGTTATATTGCAGCTATTGAATTTGTTTTCTTTCATAAGCTCTAACCTGTTCAAAATCTTAGTTCATCTCATTTTTCACATCCTGTTACATAGTCATTATCTGATCTTGCAAATTCCCTACCAAAAGGTTTCTTTGTTTTAGCTACTCGGACAAATTTTCTATAGACCATTGATTTGCTGTGGCAAAGGCACCTAATGAACCTTCCATTTCCTTAGCGAATTATGAATCATCTTGGTTCTGTCCATCGTACACCATTCTTTTCCTTTTGACTATCGCTCCATATTTCTGATGTGTTTCTCATTTAACGATAGCCCTCCTTTTCTTATTGAAGAATAAGTCCGAAGGAGACATCTCTTTGGGTGCAATTGGGGTGAGATCATCTATAAAAATGACTTTGGAACTGGGTTTTCCAAAACTAGATTGCAACGTGTTATTGGGTAAATTGGCAGATGCGGACATGAACTGATCCCCTTAGATCCACCTGGATCTAGAACAAAACAAGATGGAACAAGACACTTTCCCAAGTTATGATCATTGAGTTCGCTATCAAAGAAGGAATAGATAACATACCTTATGAATCACTTCCTTATATCTTTGTTGTCCCTGCTTCACTCCATTACTCTTGTGGAATCAACTCCGCGACAACACAAACCAACCAACGTGAAAGAAACGATAGTAGAATTCAATGACAACCTAAACATGTGATCAAGGAGTCATGTAATAAAACACTAATCATTTTATGGGAAAGAGACGTCCCACCGTATTATATTAATGAAAAGTAGAAGATACAACCGAATTGCCTTGATGTCGCAAGTTCCCTTTTAGTGGTCCTTTGTTCCAACACACATATACACTTGCCTTGAAATTCACATGAAGATAATCCACAAAATCTTGATGGACAAATGGAGGCCTCAAGCATCAGTAAGAACATGATTCTTCACATAGTCTTTAGCCTATTCTTTCATCAATTCTCTGCTTAATCTTACTTCTTCTTGCTTAACCTTTTCTATGAGAAGCCCATAATTATATAAGAGAAGGTGAAGTGGTTAAAATAATGAGTATGATCCCAGAAAATCAGAGAAACTAGTAGGATTGCAACCATACAGATGCCACCTCACATTCTAGAATATTCCCCTTCTAGAAACTTCATGAAACCTCTTTCCTCTTTTAGCTTTGAAACGTCGTCGCACCCTACCTATGTAGCATCCTGCGGAAATCTTGTTGGCCAACCATAGAGAAGCCAACGGAAATGATAGATTTTTTCACTGTGTAGTATGGGTAGCCTGCGGACCCTTTCTAGAAAGCAGCCTTGTAGAGGAGGAAAGAAGTTTCTTTTCTTAGGAAAAAATTCATGTTGGGAGCCTTAACAAATGTCTGTGATATCATCATTAGAATGACCAAAATAATGTGTAACAGAATGATGTCAATGAAGTGATATGGGTACCTATCTCCTTAGATATTTGTTTCTCAGTAGTGTTGGCCATAGAGGTGGCCGGTGTAGAGGGAGATGTATCATGTCCTTTCTTTAGAAAATCTTTGATTTGAGCCTTTGCCTGAGGGCCTAGTGTTCCAATTCTTTGGGTTTTCCTTAGTGTATTTTTTACTGGAGTTCCCTGTCTCAAACCCCAGAGGTATAGTTTCTTGTGAGGAGGAAGGTGCTATTGGTTCTCCTTGTAGTACTTTTGGCAATTTGTTTCATCTATGCCTTTGAAAAATGATGAAACTGGTGTGTTGATCTGGGGACAGATCTTGGACTCTATTCAGTACTTCCTCATAAGACCTGGCTCCCTTGAATATTTCATCACATGGGGAGTTTTCATGAACATATTTATCCAGGTTGTATTGGTCCACGTGGTTTTCCATGATTTTTTGTGGGTCGTTCCTTTTAAGATCTATATCGACTAACTTGACATCCTATAGAGGCGCATCTTCCACTTTTGAGTGGACGAAGTATAACAATGAAAGCATACCAACTTGGAGAGGGAAGGTAGGCCATACCTTTTTCTGGGTTGCTTTCAGCTCCTTGTTGATTCCCCCTATCACTGTTTGATAAGCCACTTCTCAGCATACAAGCCAATATGGTAAAAACCTCGGGAGATCATGGGGAGAGATCGAGAATCCAAAAAACTTTATGTAAGAAATTTTTTCTTCGATGTACCAATCTGCTATTTTTCCTAGGTTTCCCATGATTTTGTATGAAATTTGAGGGGGTGGGAAACCATATAAAGCTATATGGACAGGCACTACTACATGGTGGAATATTTCGTAGAAGAAATATTTGGCCTTGTCTTCCCATAACTTGGAGTGATAGAAGTGAATAGGTTCAACGATGGTCAGAGTCCAGCTCCAGTTCATCAATGGAAAAGGGGTTATGATGCAAATAACATCCATGATATATGCGGACATATAGAAAGGGGAGTATTTCCCCCTTGACTTCACCAATTGGTACTCTGTGATTTCTTTACCCAGGTTGTCGGATAAAATTTTGGCCTAGTTAAAAGAGTATCCCTCAACCACCTCATGCATAATTGACACCCATGCTACTAGGAAATGAGTGGGCATATTCTTCCCAAATAGCCTATAGAGCATCATAGCTACATAAATCATATGAGTATCCAACGACAATGTGGAATAAATGCAATTAGCGTCGGCTCTGAATTTCTCTTAGTGCCCCCACTAGGACTTGATTATATCAGGATAGATTTTGTCATATTGTTTACACTCATGTTGTTCAAACTCTAGCATGAATGAAACATTGAAATTATATTTGAAATTGGGAGAAAGATTATACATTACTTGTATGTGATCTAGTCAGAAAGACCCAACAACAACCTTTTGAGAGTTGAAAATACCTCCTGGTTTGAACGTCGATGTTTTCCAGGGCCTAGCTTATCATGTCATTATACAGCATGAGCCTTGGTTGCACAACTATCTTGTGAAGCTCATATTGAGATATAATTATGATTTTAGCTCTGTGAGTATCATCCACTTCATCATCAGAATCATATGGACAATTTATAACCTCATGCTCCAGAATCTCGAACACCTATGTCCAATATTTCACAGTGTCTATAGCTCATGGTGTGGTGTCTGACAGAATGTCCACATTTGGATTTTCACCTTCACCAATTTCTTTAATAATATTCCATGGTGCCATGATATAAATACAATAAGAATGACATTACCTATTGCAGGGGAATGCGTGAGCTTCTCAGTTGGATAAAACTTACTATTCTGTGAAAGATGAAAATGAAATTCAAAATCGAGCATTTCTATTTACATCTAGTGCATTGATTCGAGTTTACCCTTACCGACGGAAAATTTATTTATCTTAATGGGAAAGTATACATAGATATCTGCAATCTATGCTAAAATCATTACCGTTGATTTGTGATAAATTCCATTAATATTAGCAGTCCGCGATCAGGAGTTTTGGATGAAACAGATTTGAAATTTCCCAAATCGTGAATCCACAAAAGGTTAATTACGAGATAATCTCTTTTAAAAAATTAATTAATCATGTTTAACTTTAAGTGATTTTGGGTATTCGAACTTCGATATTTTTAAATGTAGCTCAAGAAGAAATCCCCGAAAACCGAAACTGTGAAATGATTAATTATCCGGTAATTTCTTTTAAGTTTTAATTAATCCTATATAAGCTTCGATGCTTCGTAAACTCGGACTTCGGAGATTTTAGGATATGATGAAGGGAAGTGCGAAGTTGTTAATTGTCTTTCGACCAAGATTAACTTAATTAATTAAGAGTTAATATTTCGGCTTTTTAATGCTTCATGGATCTGTGAGTTATCTCTTTGTTATATTTTCGAAAGGCCATCTCCGTAGTGACATGTCGAAGATGACGTCATTTTAGATGATGTGTCGATACTAGTGGGTGCCACGTGTTACTTATAATTGTATGATTCTTCAGATGAAAATGTCGGAAATGCATCACACATGTTGACCCAGGGAAGAATTAAAAGGTACGCGTGTACTCGTGTCTTTTAAAGGTTTATGAAAAAGTGATAACGAACACTTTCAGGTTTTGGGACTTTAATCATGAAGACCTATTGAAACTCCCAAAGCGTGAAGCTCTGAAGCGACCTTTATTGATTTGAATCTTTAACGATTAGGAGGCTCCAAAATTCTATGGTAAAGGGGATCATTCGATCAAATTAGGGAACTTCATCAATGGTGCATATCATGCGTTCCTTATAACCATAAATAAATTTGATTTAGAATTTGAAAGTTGAGTTTTGAGTTTTCACTTTGGGAAATATGAAGTTGATAAAGTAGCGCTCAAATTTTAGGATTATATGTGTTCCAACATAGGCTCCATCTGGGGATCACGTCTCCTTGCGAGGCATGGAAGAAAAGTAGACCAAGTTCCTTTATTGGGTAAATGGAGTTATCATTGTATTTATGGGAAACACCTTTGGGTAAAAACTAATAGAGAGAAAAATTGGACTTCAGTTGAGTCTCAGAAAACCTTCTAACACAGTCAATTATTGATCTCAAGTTAGGCTATTAATAGTTTCCTTTTCCTGAAAATGAGTTTGGATTTGTTTAAGATAATCAAAACAAATTTAACTAAAGTATCAGACTTTGGCTGATTTCGTTCGCATCAAGGCACATTAATTTTAACAATTTATTTAGGGAATCCCTTGTCATTTTAGAATGTAAATATTACCGGAAAGATAACTAGCTACCAGAGTATGTTTTTACATGCCTGACATCCTTACAAATATCATAGATATTTCTTCACTACTAGAAAGCGTGTTCAGTACCCCGATGAAGTTATCTACGTCTCCCATTGATGTTCCTTTCACCACTTCAATTATCATTTTTGAATTTTATTGAGATGAGAGCAATCATTTCATGAATTTCCTTTCATCATCTCTTTTGGACAAAATGGGGGAAATCGATTTACAAATTTCCTTTCACCATTTGTCTTGGACTAGATGGGGGAAATCATTTTATGAATTTCCTTTCACCATCTGTCTTATATTTTTTATAATTTTGAAGTGGGGTCAATCAATTTGTATGTATCATACAGGGATGATATATGCTTAAGATTTGACAATGAAGGTCTGTCAACAATTTTTTATTCTACTCTGAACTAAATCTCTCTTGTTCTTCAATACACCTTTTCCTATAGGGAAGATCTTATGGGGAAATTTTATTTTCCAGGGATTAGCCTTGGGTGAATTAGTCAGTTAAAATCTATTAGAAAAGTTAAAGTTATCAGGATTAGCCTAGACATACTTTCTTTCAATTAAAATAAGAGGAACATAAATATTTTCTCCTAATCTTGTTTTGAATATATGTTTTTAAGTTTTCAAAGCTAAGGCAAAATTCTTTCTTTCTATGAAGATTTAAGGCCAGGTAGTAAAAATTAGAATAGTGTAAAATCTCAGAGATAGGAAAAATAAAACAGAACGAGGACTCAAAGGGTTTTACAAAAAATAATCTCATTGTTGGACACACCTACCACACTTAGAGGGGAGGGTGAATGAGTGTGGGGATATTTTTCCCAAAAATTCCCTCTTACACAAAAACTCCTTAGTTAACATTAAAATTTTTCTCTACTCATTGTTGTCATTTATAATCAGTTGTATGTGAATAGTAAATACATATCATCAACATATATCAACAACATATGATCAACAAATCATCTCCACAAGGAACACAAAGAACACAAGATGTATGTACACTTTTTCTTTTTATTATGGACTTCAATCCGGGGGATTTTCAACAACAATTAAATAGATTACAACTCTATAAGAGAACTAGCTCTATATGAAAGAATCAGATTACATTCTCAGCACCAACCGAGATGAGGCAACAATCCTCAACATATATCAATCTGTCAACATAAACAAGTGCATCAACCATGCACCAACCTGTGCCAAACAACCTGTAATAAACCTATACCATAAACAAGTGCATCCAACCATGTACCAAGTATATACCAATCATGTGTCAAATAATCATCAACAATGACTCATCAATATGTACCAACATCATCAACTATACACCTCATGTATGTGCCAACTCATCAACTGCTT
>SNQJ01S0062718.1:17032-31087 GCA_010110895.2 Picea sitchensis
AAGAGGAAGATACTTCGAGAGATCTGTTGACAACATAAATTTGTGCAAAACATAGATGAAATGTTAAAACCAAAAACTCGAGCACCTTGGGGAAATCACTTTGCTTTGTGGCATGTGCAGGTACCTATCATGGGAAAGGTGGAGAATCCTCTAGAGTTTGTGAGAAGGGAAAAGTATACAATGGATAGACATAAAATGTCCTTAGGAGTTTTCATCAATGCAAAATTTTTAAGATGTTTAGCTTAAGTTGAAAGGACCGCAGTTATGTTTAAACTTCCAATAACCAAATATCTATTCTTAAATGGACTAAATAGTCACACTGACTTTTAATTTACATCCATGATACAACCGAGGCTACTTCTAGATCATTATATAATAATATTTCCAATACAATGATGGTCATATCAGATATGATTGGTCCAATGGAAAAGATAGCAATCCAGGGGAATGCGCTAAAAAGTTTTTCCTTCTTTGTATGCGGTGCACCTTTGGTGAGTAAACAACCTGTCAAGTTTCTTCACCATTTTTGCTGATTTGAATGAAATCAAAGAAATAAAATTAGAATATGGTCTTTGAAGTAACTATTACAAAAGTACATTGATTAATACAGGGAATTGAAAGTTGTTTTTCTGGGTTTACATATTTGATAACAAAAATTTTAATTTTCATGCAGAGTCTCTATGTGTTTATTCTGAGTTATATGGGCACTATCAAAATCCAAGTGGTAGGTGGAAAAGCTTACATCGGTGCAAATATGTTGTCGAAGTGTTTCATGGAGGCCTTTGAGGAGATCAAGGAAGCTTCCATCCATCCTAAATTGTGAAATTTAAATTCATCTAAAATATGAGAATGCTAATTCTCTTAATATTTATATGTTCAAACAGATTCGTATAGTTCAATCATCACATTACATTGAGTCATTGAACATGCGTTGCATGAACCATAAAAACTATTATATGAACGATTGGTATCGATATTCATTGGCCCCAAATGTGAATGGATTGTGCATTTAGAATCGTGTTAAAAATGGTCATTCATTTGTCTATTAGATCCATATAGAAAATGAAAACGCTATAATTTGTGCTTCACATTCCAAATCTCTACTTTTCAATATGTAGTGTGGCATGCCTTGAATTTCATATAAGCCAACATCGATCATTGTCAATTATCACATTGTTCTGAGAACAATCAAGTTGATGCGGAAGGAGGAGCATTTATTGGTTTGTGAATTGAATAAAATAATGAATACTTTGGGGACGTCTACGGAAGCATTTGGTCAATATATGCATACAATGAATGACTCATTGTTCCAATGGTAATGACGAGACGACATAAGGGAAGTAGTATGTTAACTATTAATAACACACGGTGATGTCGAGACAATAGTTGGTGTAGCCATTGTTGAGATGAGATGGGATTTTGTGTGATCGAGGTGGTTTTTATTAGATATATGGAGGGTACTATTTATTTGATTTTTGAGTTGGGTGATGGTAAGAATTAACATTGAGGTAGTGATTTGTGTAAGGGTTTTTTTTTTTTTTTTTTCTGTAAATTTAGTGGGATATAGAGCCACTAGTATTGTGAGTGGCTAAAATATTAAGGAAGGATAACGTTAAATTATTTCACTTTCTATGAATAAATTGTCTAGATTTTTAGTTTGATTCTTGAAAGAAAAATAGTCAATGGATAAAAAACAATAATAAAAAATCCAACAAGCACACCTTCTTTGGGAATTAGCATGCTACAACTCATCACATTGTCACAATTAGATCTACTATTTAGGACTATAAAAACAAAAACTAAAGATCTCATCTATTGTTTTATCGATTTAGAAAATCCCCTCACATTATGCCCAAAACCAATCTACATAAATGATTGGATGAAATAAATATTTTTTGTAAGAAATCTTACCCCGTGGACAGGCTAAGCTCCCCTTTGGGCCAAGACCCCTATCTTTAGTTCAAAGACAGAAGGGAACAAGTGGTGACTACTTTCCCTATAGATCTACCTAGATCATAACTAGATCAATCAAGCAAGAGAGAAGAAGAATGATGTGTCCCTTCATCATAGGTGCATTCAAATTTACCCAGCTATAAGACCTTCTGAAGTATTTATTTTCATCAAAAAAACAAATCCGTTGATCTTTGAACAACATAACCACCTTGATTCACTGCAATGGTCCCTTTACAGCTTCAAGGATATGCTAAAAAATGTCTTCAGTTTTATTTCATTTTTATTTTTGTTTCATAGTGCGTTCTCTCACTAAATATGATTCTCATAAAAAAAATATGTTAATTTTTTTTACGGTCCCTTTCCGCCACTTCGAGGGTATGCTAGTTTATTCATACAACCAAACAAGTTTGCACGAAAAGTGACAGAGCACTGCGACTCAATGACACAATAAATAATAATAAAATTACCATACAATTACCATTACCAAGATATTGTATTTTACGTATCAATAAATAAAATTTAAGTTTAGAATAAAAAACAATATCTTAAATACTAATATTTGTTTTTAAAATTCATATATCATATCAATTACCATTCCCAAGATATTGTATTGTAAATATCAATAAATAAATAAAAATAGTTTAGAATAAAAAAACAATATCTTAAATATTAATATTTGTTTTTAAAATTCATATATCATATATAATTGTATGAAATATTTAAATTATAAATAAATATTATATTTAAATATTATTTGAAAATTTATTTTATTAAATATATATTTAAAAATTTATTAAATAAAACATCAATGAAAAACTTATCAAAAATTATTTTTAATTTAAATATTAAACAAAAATTAAATCATTATCTATATATAAAAGATTAAAAAACATCTAAGAACCATGTTAAATGGATGCTTTGTTTTCAAAAATGTTAAATGGATGGTTTATAAATTATTCAATTAAATAACATAACCACCGAGTTTCTTTTGACATTTCCCGTTCCCTAAGGGTTCTCGTTCCTATAATTAAAATATGTCATTTAAAAAAAACTAAATTTATTTTGGAGTCGAGCGTTTCTATCATACCTCTCTACTCTCCATAAGCTACTAGTTTTTCGAATAGCGATTTTCAGTGTATAGAGGAGGTTTTGCTTGGGTAAAGATTGTCCTGGTAGGTTCAATGTATGCCAAATCACTTCCGTCGAAAAAATGGACCGAAGCCTGCCCCACCAATGCCAACAAACTGCCCGAACGAACCTGCCACCAGATCTATTGGGTTTCTAACCTTGCAGGGATCAGGGCCAATAGTGGGACACGTGGAATCCCAAGGAGATATCAGCAAGACCAAACAAATCACATGGAGATATCCCAATACCAAACAATTAATGTCAAAATTAATTTCAAATCTCTAATGAAGTGAAGAAGGTTATAAGACTATAAGTTATTAGCCAATCAAAAGTTAAAAAAAAAATTATTTTCTATATAAAAAAAATAAAATTTTATGTTTATTATGTTTAAGAATAAATTATTTTATATATAAAAAATAAAAATTTATGTTTCTTATGTTTAATATTAGGTTTGGTAACAATTTTTTTAAGCCATTACAGATACAGGTTAATAGCTATATGCAATGTAATAATAAGGGACGTAACCCTGGATTTTGATGTCCCGTGGGACGTATTTCCACTTTTTTTTTTCCAACAAAAAATTGCTTTTATATATTGATATAATATTTTCAGACTTGATATAACAAAGTTGGGATCCTAAGATAAAACAACTTTACTGATCCTCGTTCCTTCCAAACATAGAGGTCAAAACCCCAAACTAAAAACTGATATAAAAAACAACAAAAAACTTCCCACAAGATTCCCGTATAACTCGATACAAAGACTGTCATTAAGATCTATGGCCTTCCATCATCTCTGACGATGAACATGTCAAAATAAAATGGAACACACACACAACTGATCTAAAGTTTCATCATAGGATATTCAAGATCAGAGTAGGGCCCTCATGCCCCTCTACCAACTGGTTGTAGAATATTTTTCCTTCTTGTTTAAGTAAATCCCTCTTGGATAACTCATCCTCTTGCTTATTGAAATCTCTGTAAATGTGTGTGAAACTTATAGTCCTGAATACTTCGCAGATTCCTTTGATCTGTCCTTCCAACACTCCAATGTAATTACTTGTAGATTACCTTTTTTATTTAGCCAATCAATGATAATTCTGGAGTCCTCAAATACTTGTAAATCCATGATATGCAAATGGGATGCAAGAGTTAATAAGGCCCAAACTCCCTGTAGCTTGGCCTTGGTGTTGGTACTTGACCCACAATTGAAGGTCCACTTAAATACAGTGTGCTCATTGACCCCGATGACTCCTCCTGCTCCATTTTGTTGACCATGTGACTGAGCTTCTCCGTCAAACCAACCGGCTCGGATACCTTCTTTTATTATCGAGGATGAGCACCTAGGAACAACTGCAAGTCGTATAGTCCTGGTACGACCCAAGGCTCCGAGTGTCCTATGTAAAATCGAGTGGATAGAAGCACAACCACTCTCAAATATGACTTTATTTCCTTCCAGCCACAGTTGCCAACAAATGAGAGAAGGAAGTGAATGTTGGGTTGGGCACTGTCTTATCCAAACTTCGAAACAAGCAGTTAATGTGGATCCCATCCAAGTTGTCTTTAAACTTAAGACTTTATAAAACATTGTCCAAACCTGCTGAGCAAAACTGGTGTAATGTTGTCTTAGGATTTTGTAAGCAGAGGTAGAAAATGCTTGGTCCAGACCAACCTCTTCTTTGGAAGTTATCCCAGGTAAGAATTTTGTCTTCCAGTAATAACCAAGTGATACATTTTATTTTTGGAGCAAGATCCCAGTCCCAAAAGTTACGTCGCCATCCACTTATGTTTGGTGACCAAAGTTTGTATGCAAGAGCATTGTAAACATTTTTGGCAGAGAGAATGCTTGATCCATCTCCCCTTGTCCATCGAAGCATATTCGGTCTATCCTTCAACTGAATACCTGAATAAATCAAAGCTCTGCAATAAACACCCCATTTCATCACTTGATCGTTGGTGAGTCCTAGCTCTTCACTAATCTTCCACTGATTCAAAACCACCCCCGATCTACCCACACATACGCCCTGATAAAGGTAGTAGATATTCTGCTTCTTTAAAGTAGTGATGAGCTCAGACGAGAGTAATGAGTTTAAACCCAATCCCAGGATCTAATCCTCTCCAACATATACATAATGACCTGAACCTAGGCACCAACTCAACCAGTGTGTAATTATATCCAAAGATTTGACCAAATTTCTCAAGGTGTGTGAGGCGTTATGTGTCCTTTGTGTGGCACTTCTCAGCCAAGTTACCATCGAGCTAAAAGGGAGATACTTGTCCTTTATAACTTTATGCCAAATGTCTTCCTTCATCAAAACCCGCCACAGGGTATTCGCCGCTAGTGATTTACTAAACAAATGTAAGTTCTTGACTCTCCAACCTCCAAAGGGCTTTGGTTTTGCAATGTTTTCCCACTTGCAAAGATGTATGCACTCCCTTGCCCCACTACCCGACCATAATAAATTGAACATCAACTGCCTAATCTTATTTAGGACAAAATTAGGTATAAAGGCCACCGAAATCCAATAAACTGGCAGGATCTCAAGAACCGACTTTAAAAGTACTAACCTCCCTCCTAATGTGAGCCATCGATGACCCCATAGACTAATCCTTTTCTCAAACTTTGCGATAAGCCAATGCTAGTATTCGACCCTATAATTTGCAGGCTTGAGATAAAAGTTGAGGTACCTAAAACCTGCAGATAAATCCACAGATTTGTAGGGGAAGATTTCCTTGAACATGGCTAAGTCCTCCTACTAGACCCCTGAAAAATGTAAAGTTGACTTGGGTGGGTTTATGATTAGGCCCGAAGCACTATAGAAGGTAGATAAAATGGAGTTGATATCCTTCCATTCTTGAACAAAAGCACTGATCATAAAAATTACATCGTCCACAAAAATAAGTTGAGAATCTTAATCATCCTGGAAACCTTGACACCCGTAAGCTTCCTTTCAGATTGAGCCTTCTTGAGGAGTAGACTAAGTCCTTCCATCACTAGTACAAAGAGCAATGGGGATAAGGGAAAACCTTGTTGTAAACCTCTTCCACTATGGAAGAATGGCATAGCCCCACCATTAATCAAAACTGAAAAGGATGTTGAACTAACACAACTCATAATCCAATTTGTAGTCAAAAGTCCAAAACCCGATTGGAGAAGTATCATCCGCAGAAAATCCCAATTTACACAGTCGTAAGCCTTCTGTAAGTCAAGCTTCAGTATAATGGCGTTCAACTTTTTCACTTTGATGTTGTGGAGACATTCCTGAGCAGTTCCAATCGCGTCCAAGATTTGTCTTCCCTTTAAGAAACCCAACTGCTCCCCCGCTAAAGACCGAGAAAGTATCGGTTTATTCCTAGTTGCAATGAGATTTGAAATGATTTTATAAATCAACTTACAAAGGGTTATAGGTTTGAAGTCACCAAAAGTAGTAGGCTTGTTTACTTTTGGAATGAAAACAAGCATGAAGGTCAAGTTTAGAGACCTATTCACCGTGCCACTTCTCCTTGATTCCTCCACCGCCTCAAGTAGGTCGTCCCCTACTAGGTCAAAGAAAGATAAAAATAATTCTACCATCCATCTGTCTAGCCCCAGATTCTTTTCCTTGGCAAAGAACTTAAGGACGGCTAGTATCTCCACTTTTGTACAAGTTTTTTCAAGTAATTGACTGCCCTCCTCTTCAACTATACGTGGGTGCTGTCAGACTGTGCTTACTTTCTCGGAAATCGAGTTTTGCCCCGTTTCTGTGTAGAACTCTTTGAAGTGTCTCACCGCTTCAGTAGCTAGGGACTCATGTCCTTTGTGACAATGATCGTTTTCATCTTGGATCTCCCAAATTGTTTTCTGATTTCTCTTGTAGCTAGCGAAAAGATGGAAGAATTTTGTATTTTGATCCCCTTTCTATAACCAAATCGCTTTGCTCTTCTGTCTCCACATATCCTCTTTCACCTATAGTAGCTTGGTGTGTTCTTTCTCTAACTCTTTTATATGAAGGTCTGAATCTATCGTTTCCATCCTGTGAGCTTTTTTCTGATAGTATGCCTCTAAGTCCTCCTCAATTTTTTCAATCTTCAGGTGTTTCAGTTTCCTTTGTTCATTTGCCCAAGCTTTTACTCTGTGTTTTAGCTTTTTCAATTTCCTGACAAGTCTTCGTTGAGCCGAGAATTACTCCATGTTATCCGGAGATCTCCACACCTCTTGCAGTATGAGACTGAACTCCCCTTCCCCCAGCCAAGTGGAGTTCATCTTCAAAGGATAAGATGAAGAAAGAGGATTGTTGTCAAATTGTAAAAGTACAGGGGCATGGTCTAAGCTATAGGGGTAAGCTACCCACGACCTGTGTCTGCCTACCAAAGTGATCATGTCCTCCGACATAATAACCTGGTCCAGTGTTTTTGAAATTTCATCGCATCTGACTCTGCCATTGCGCCAACTCGACCCAATGTCGCTGGGTAAAATGTCAACTAAATGGTTATCTTGTAGAATACCCTTTAAATACCCCGCCAGCGGGTCTAGTCTAGTTGTTTCACCCCACACCTCTCCAGCATTGATAGTGAAATTTAAATCTCTAGCAACTATCAGGTTTTTGTAAGCTAGCAGGACACTACTAACCAACTTGTCCCAAAAAACTTTGCGCTTGAAACACGGTCCATAACAGTTCATGAAAGTAACCTGTTGATTACCCTCAAGTATTGTACCTACCGGGAGAATACCACCACAACTTAAAGGAAAAAGATTTAATTTGAGAGGATCCCACGCCACAACGAGACCCCTAGATCTACCAACCGAGCTGACTACACAAACCATCCATTTTGGACATAAAGTATTCACAAGTGTTCTTGCTTTCTTTTCCTCAACTAGGGTTTCTTGAAAAAATAGATTATCAAGTAAAGTTCTCGTAAGTAATCTGCGAAGGGATGCTAACTTCGGATCCCCTCCCACTCCCCTGAGATTTAAGGTGAGGAGGATCATTATTTTTCCCTAGCTAGGGCTTTCATGCCTCTAAGCGCCCCTTATTCAGTTTTTTTGTTGTCTTGGAATGATGGAGTGGATGCACTAGCCACATCTTTCTTACGTGCACTTCTAGTTTTTAGAGGGGAGAAATCACACCCCAAACCCCTTGACCAGGAACACTCCTTCCTGACTACAACCTCAGCCCATCCCCCTGAACCATCAACACTTGTGAGCCCATCTCGTCTTACCTCAACTCTACCCTGGAAAATGGGAAGTGGAGTAGGTGTTAGGGTTTCCCGGAAAGACAAGACCAGTTACTCAAGAACTGCTCCCAAAGAGCTTTCCCTAGCTTCAGACACCATGTAGCCATGAACATCTCTTCTCCTCCTAGCAGTCCCATATGATAGACCCTCCTCACCTCGATTGTCCACTGAAATAAGTGTAGAGGTAATCCCCACCCCCCCCAACCCCTGGCTTGTGAATTCAATCCCTTGTGACTATATCCTCCCCATGTCACGCTCGGGGGTACCAAGAGAAGGAATATCAGGACGAACTTCAACGTTTGGGGTGGAGGAAAGATTCAGGGAATCACATTCCAAGGTAGACAACGAGTAGTAAAATGATGGAAATCATTTTTTAAACTTACCAACGACGGTGTCCAGTTCCGGTGGCGACGCTGCATCTACCTCAGCTGGGATGTAATCCCCATTCTAGTATGAGTCGACCCCCGGGGACTCACAGAGTGACGCCTTCCTGAGCATAGAAGCTTTAGATTCCTCCTCTGCCTCAAAACCTTGATAGTCCTTTTGTAAGTGCCCAGTTTTACGATAGAAGGAGCATCTGAAAGGAACTCCTGGATAGTCCAATTTTTGTACAAAGATCCTCCCCCTCCATTCTATGTCAATGGCCTCCATTAAACCTCTATGAATATCTATTTTGACCATGACTTTCCCGATTCATTTGTCAATGCCTTTGAGGGCTTCTTCATCCACCATAATGTAGTCACCCGACTTGTTTCCAATGGCTTCAAGTGCTTTGGCATCCTAGAGTTACAAATGAAGACTGGGAAACAGAACCCAGAAGTGACGAAACTGGAAGTATTCTGTTGTCGGGTTGAAACCGATCCTCCATCTCTTTAGCATAAGGCTACCTTTGTTGATGATCCATGACTTTCCTAAAACTTTCAAAGTGTCTTCTGGAGAATTAAAAATAAATCCAAACCAACCCCTAGAAAGGGTCACTAGCCCCAGTGTGTATCCCAACAGAGGAACCCAAGTTATACTCAACGATTCTGGTAATCTCTGTCTACACATTGTTCTGTATGCGAGTCTCCCGACCAACATGCAGAGAGATAAGTTGACAAACTCTTCCAGCCCAATATCGCCCCCTAGAACCATCTTGTGTTTTGTTTTGTTTGGTTTCCACGACTTCGTTGTTGGACCCTTTCCTCCTTGTGACCTACTAGCTCTCCCTGTTCTTCTGAGAGGAGTATTTTTCCTTGTGTTGTCCCAAAAGCCTTCTGATTTCTGTGGTAAAACTTGCTGCCAGGTTTGTGTCCCTCCTGAGCAGGGAGAAGGGTCTAAAGGGATCTGGGAATCAGGCTCGGATCCAGAACCAACCCCTATCGCTGTTGTGAAATCCAAACTAGTCACCTTTTGTTTTCCCCCTCCAGCTAAAGTCCTTAGCTCTTCATCCGAGGTGAAAAGTCCCGCACTATTCCATAGGGCCTCGTCATCCGCACCCATCAAGATGCTCACCTCAGCTCCCTGTAGTCACCTGCCACCTTCCGGTCCCTTCGGTCCTTTGTAGTTAATTGTCAGGTCGACCCGAGGTTTTAGGTACAAAACTTAAAAACTGTAGTTAATGTTAGGTTTCTCTTGAAAGTCGTCATCAGGAGTAGTTCCATTTTACTAGTCACAAACAGTGTTCGAATATGTGGAAGGCCGTTGATTAGTATGTTTCCATGCTTCCCGAATCCGCACAGCTCAAAACGTATTTTATATTTGACATAGAAAATGATATTAAGTTCAAATATCATAGCCTTACCTAGCCTCTTCGTAGCCTCTTGTGGTGTCAGAAGAGAGAATAGGACCAAAACTAAATATATTAAAAAAATTGATAATACATGGAAGACCTACTGACGTCTTCACAGCGTCCTCACAGCGTCCTGCGGTGTCAGAAGGAAGGGTAGCGCTTCTTTTCCTAAAATATATTTTGTTTTCTGTGAATTAAATGTGGTGGTCATTATTTATATATTGAAGAAAATTGTTTGTTCATAGTAGAATCAAATGAAATTTTATATCAGGGAAACAAATAATTTTTTTTAATATAGAAACTATGACCATCACACTCAAGCATAAAAAACAAAATCTATTTGAAAAACAAATTTAAAAAAATGATAGAAACACATGAAGACTTACCTGGCCTCTTCGCAAGGTCCTAGCCTCTGTCATCGCTTATGACTCAATACTTCTTCGAGAAAATTGCTTTCCGAAATTCCAATGTTTCCGTTAAAACATATAATTATATTATTATTTTATAAAGAGTGTCTAAACAATACATCAAGTCAACAACTTTAAGAATTTCTGTAAACAAAATTTCCTTTAATTATTTCAAATACGAACTAATTACTTTACTTTCAATTTTATAAGCATCACATTGTATATATGTCTCTTGACCTTTCGATTTCTTAGATTACCCGAGAGGCATAATGTCCTATATTGAGAACTTTTCATTAAATATGTTACCCAACTATGTTGACATCTTATGTGGGTAGAACTCCTCAACCTATTTAATAAATTTTAGGATTTTTTTAGAGTGTAATTCTACATTGATTAAAGGATTTATCTATCATGAATTTATCTACTTTTCAAATCTAATCTATATCTACAAGAGAATTTGTTTACAAATTAATATATGTCTACAAGAAGATTTGTCTACTTTTCGAATCTATGTCCATAAGAGGATTTGTCTACAAATTAATCTATAAAGAATATCAAAGAATTGGTCTTCATCAAGGTTGGAGTAGGAGTGACTAAAAAATCTTGTAAGGTATATTAATCTTCTAAACAGTTATTTTCTATGTCTCTAGTTAAACCATGCGATCCACACAACTATTGAATTAGTTTAGTACTTGGGATGAAAGTCCTTTATACTCTTTTATTATGTAATGTTTACAATATTTTAGTGTTCTAATTTCCTCTTATTAATGATTTCATTATTATTTAGATTCTTAACTTTCAATTTTATAAGGATGTAAGATTTAAAATGATTAATATTATTAATTGGATTACTTATGTTTTAATTATTAAGCCAAGAATTTTTCACTAGATTTCTATGTTTATATTCTAAATATATAATCATGATTTAGACTCTAAACTACAGAAAAGTACTTAGAGCTTCAATCAAGCTAATGGGTAAAAGTGTTGTCTTTAAGTTTAATTATAGGTTGTGAGTTTTTTAAGATTTGCTCAATTTTATTCAAGGGAGTATACATTTTGGAATCCAAATTTCATAGTAATAAAAATGAACTAAGAAAACTAAATTATTAAAATAATTTTTTTTTGTATTAATATTTTTAAGATTGTAACACTTTACTTATTATCATATAAAATTTAAAATTGGAATATAAATTGTTTTATTATCTTTAATTTTTATTATCTTGATTTTTTTGATATTAATAATCAATTCCTAATGTTTTTATGAATATAATCACTAGTTTCTTTTTTAAAACAAATGACACTACAATGGCCATGTTCCTGCACCATAAGCATTTTTGGCATATTGATATGAATGGCTTGGATTATGTAACCTAGTTTTTGTCTGGTACTTAGGCTCGATAAACTCAATCAAATGCAACTCTTGCTTTAGCTACCTTTGTCTTTGCCTTTTTTGAGAATGGGAGAATGGGAAGAACACTAATCTTAACACACATAAAAAACAATTAAGAGCAATTAAAAAAAAATGTAGTCTATTCCTAATACAACTTTTGGACATCGAACAAATTACCAAATAAACAAAAGAAAAAGATAGGGAGCCTAATGGCCAACATATGCTCACTTATGTAGAAAACTAGGTTTGGTCTAAACCTTATGTAGTCCATAGGATGATATTGATGTTTCCATAGCTAAAAGTACTATACATTTTAAGCAACAATAATTAAATTTTGGGTGAGCAGACATTGCATGATATTACACACAAAATAATATTTGTATTACCTCATCAATGCCAAAATACTTTACACATATATAGTGCTTATGAGATCCAACTATTACTAATCTTGGAGATTGTTGTTGAGAGAATATCTCAACAACCTCCACCAAACCAAACCAACTATACTATTGTAAGTTCTCGGATGACATTCTTCAATGATTCCCAACTCTATTAACCTATAAACACAATATCATATCCATCAAGAGACTGAATATATATTTATATAAAATCAACRCAATTTTAACTAGACTCTAGACTCTTTTAAAAGATTTCAACATCACTTTTCTTAATTGATTTATAAAGTTTGAAACATAAACTACTTTATAATAATTAATTTAAAATTATCCATATAATATTTATTTTTATAATTATAATTACCCACAATTGTAGCAAAAATATTGTATAAGATAGCTATTAGACATTGACGCAATTTTATATGAGTATAGAGAGTAAATCCCGTCAAGCTTTCATTGCATCCCCATATGAAAATATGAGCTCATTCTTATCATTAAGAGAAGTTGTTCCTTCAACCCGTTCTTACCAAACATAAAACAAAAATAACATCAAGTAAATCCAATAAAGGAGATGCCATAGTGGTTGTTGTGAATGTAACAATACATAGAGAACCCACAACAACCAATGGGAGATGCCGAAGAAAATCGACGTTTTGGAAATTGTATGACAAGGGTTATATATTAAATTTCTTTTCTATCACATAATATGTGTGTTAAATTCCTTTTCTATTACATAATATGTGTATATCAAATTTATTTTCAGGTATGCATAAAATTAAACATCAGAGTATTCAAAATTTTGATCCATTTCTAAATTTTTGGATAAATTATTAATTGGATAAAAAATTTAAAATATATTTAAAAAGCAATCATAACACAACTCTGATAATGTTGTATATTTGAGATTTCTATGAGTTTAATAAGTGATTAACTTACTCAACATCTGGAATAACCACAAGCTCGTTGAAGCTTTATGTCAATTTGCCAATGGCACATGAGTCATAGACACACTCATTACTATAAAATATAGAATCTACCCAGGGGAGCATAAATAGACCTTAAAGAAATTCATGATGATATAATTCTATTTGAAAGGTGAACATGCTCAGTGTTGGATTACTAAGAGGGGGGGGGGTGAATCAGTAATAGAGAAATTTAATCATTTTTAACCATAAAATGCAAGTGTTATATCAATGTAGCATTATCATCCAATAGTTTCAGAGTAAATAAACAATGAACAAATGAGCAATCATACACATTCACAGTACGCCAGTTTTTTTACGTGGAAACCCAAAGCGGGAGAAAACCACATAATGCTTTTTCTTATATGTCTTTAAGAATTACATTCATTGGAAGCACCAACTTCCTTTGTTTTCCAGCTGCAACTGGAAGGAGGCTCCAACTCCCTAGTTTCTCAGGCTATAACCTAAGGGAAGCTCCAACTCCCCAATTCTATGGCTAAAACCAGATGGAGGTTACAAACCCCTATGTTCTCTGGCTACAACCACTTGTCCTTGCCCCATCCAACTGCCCTGTTGTAGAAGTATAATGATGGAACCACCGTCACACTATCACTGTGAGATATACTGTTGTAAACATGTACTAAACAACCTGCACCAAACAACTTGTAACAACCTGTACCAAACAACTTGTAATCAACATGTACCATAAACAAGTACATCAACCACGCACCAACCTGTACCTCAACATGTACCATCAACATGTGCATCAACCATGCACCAAATATGTACCAATCATGCATCAAATACACATAAACTATGACTCATCAATATGTACC